>CM076571.1:94377422-94590080 GCA_034641835.2 Pinus albicaulis | reverse complement strand
ACTGCCATCATTGATTAAAATTGCTCTTTTGCATTTGCATATTAGGTGTCTCATACCGAATAAATTTCACCATTCCGCTAGGTCATGGATTCATTAATGGTAGCAATTTTTATCAGTTTTCCCTCATGAGGTACTTGTTGATTTTCCTCCCTATGGTATTTAGTCATTATTTACTTTCATTCTCAAAACTATATCAGTAGGTCATAGGATGGGTCTCAGTAGTTTCTAGGGTCTCACCATGGCCAAATTAATGAGTCAAGTGTCAATAAGGATCAGCAAGGTCATGTAGAAATTTGAATAATTTGCTGAATTATTCACCGAGATTATCCTGGTCACATACTATTTAAGCTTCATACATAACACATAATCTCTTCTACGCATTAATCATCACATGCGGAAATAAAAACAACAAGCGGTATTGAAAACATTCACATGCGCACATAGAAATTCAACACATATAACACAGTATGTATACCAGGGAAAGCTTACAGCTGAAAACCCCCTATTGTCTGTATATTATAATGAAGAAGAATCATGTAACAATCTCAGTACAATACTCCTCACAAGTACTCAGTACTGTCTCCAAAAGTTACACACAAACTAGCTCAGTTTTGAACAAGTCATGGGTTCAAAACTCCTCCACTGTTTGCCTGCCTCTACTGCGCAATCCAAGATGAGAGAATGAATGGAATGAATTCGAATTCCCTTGGCTTTAACTACGCAATCCTCATTGGCAATCTCCTCCAATGATTGTGCAAATCTCATGCACACTATAGTCACAACTGATAGTAGACTCCACCCTTTCACCCACCTCTAACACTGGTCTCCACTGAACTGTCCATGCACTGCTGTTAACTGATGTGTTCTTTGGTTGAATAATGAGTTAATAATTAGTGAATTAATTAATAATTAATTCACACCACTCATCACTAGTGTATTTATCAGTTAGACTAAATACAACTAGTTCAACTAAGTTAAATCGAACACAACTCCACCAACTGTCTCATCAACTCCACCAAACTCTGCCACATGAGTTCTAACTGAAGTCAACCATGCAATAGCTCAACTAACCCATAGGAAATTCGAATTTCCTTCTTCCTGCTGCATGTGCCACATCTGTAGCTCGAACTGAAGTGCTCCAAGAGGATAAGATAATGTTTATAGTCCAAATATTATTAAGGGTTAATAATATTTGACTGTTCTATTTTTAGCCTGGCAGTCTAAAAATAGAATCTGCCCAATGTCTAAAAATAGAGGTCCATCTATTTTTACCAACTCGACTAATCATCCATAAATAGCATCCTGAAACTCATAGACCATGATCCATATGTCTAAAAATAGACATAGTCTAAAAATAGACTTTGCGACAAAAATCACCTGTGTGGGCCCCACCTAGTTTAGGTGATCACTTTCCAACTAAGGTCAGGAAATATGTTTCAGGATGCCTCCTTCAATGTTTCTTGTTGCAATCTTCAACACTCCCTCTCAACAAGAAAGTATTGTCTTTGCATGCGACATGCAACTCCATGCATTCACCCTGAAACCTTCACAAGCGCCATGCAACTCCATGCATGTGACATGCAACCTTCACAAGCGCCATGCAACTCCATGCATGTGACATGCAACTCCATGCATTCGCCATGTACCCTTTGCATGCGCCATGAAAACTCATGCATGCACCATGCACCCTTTGCAAGCGCCATGCAACTCCATGCATCTGCTCTGCAACTCCTCTGAAACTGAATAGGCTCCAAACAACTCAATCAATCTGATGCGCCATGCAACTCCATGCATCTATCATCAAAGTATTCGACTTCTGCTGGTACCACTGCACATGTCATCAAGAACCACTGCGCTGTTGAACTCTTGCACCCATGCACTCTGCACTTGCTGTCAACTCTGATCCGCGCTCCAATATCCGACACTATCACTTTGATCTGCCTGCATAAATCCAACTGATCATGCTACTGCTGCGCTGTGGGCACCTCGTTGCCAGGTTCAACTCATGAGATCCACACCATCTCATGAATCCTGCCCAGAAATCTGCTCTTGGGATTAATCATGCATGTCGCCCCACCTCTCACCTGGTGGTATAGCTGCATGCACTCCTTCTGCCCATCTGGCACGAAATTTCTCTGCATGAGTGGTTTCTTCCACTCCATGATCCTCATCTTGTGGCTGCTCCACATCTCGAGGTTCACTCTTACCTGCATGCAAAACTTTCTCCCTCTCAAGCATCAATTGCATGTCTTTCTTGCACTTCCCAACAGTAGGAAGCTCCGTAGACATCCCATCTACTTCAAGTCTGTAGATATTCTTTGCTCAAATCCCAACCTTCTTGACTTGTCCCGTTGCCTTGTGCCGAAGGAAAACTTTTCCTTCTCTGAAGACAACTTCATACCCTTTATCCTCTAACATTGCGACTGAGATTAAATTCTTTGTTAGACCTGGTACATGCAATACATCTTGTAAAAGAATGAGTTTACCTGACTCCCTCTGAAAGGTTATGGTACCAATGTCGGTCGCATTGTATCGTCCATTGTCGCCCAACTCAACATGCAACTGGAGATCTTTCTCCACCAAGTTACTGAAAAGATTCACATCTCTCGTCATGTGAAAGGAAGCGCCACTATCAAAATACCACCCCAATCCCAATGCACTAGACACCATGCATGCGATCAATGAGAAGTACAGCTCAAATTGCGAGGCAAGAGCCTCACCAATTTCTTGGCTCCGGCGACACAACATTCTTCTTCTTTTGTGGATAGTCGTGGCGTAATGTCCATGATTGTGACAGTGAAAACACTTCACTTTGGACATGTCACGCTCTTTACCATCCGCACCAGATTGAGAAGCATTCTTCTTGCCCTTCCCCTTCCTTGCTTTGGCAGCCAAAGCGCAGTCTTCTTCATCAGATGCCTTTGATGAAGATCTGTCCCTAGTACTCCGCCTTATCTCCTCTTGCACAAGATCAGACCACAGTATTTCCCATCCTGGCAATTTCTCTCGACCATTGACACTGTCCTGATATGCATGCCAACTTTTTGGAAGCCCGAGGAGAGCCAAGCTCACCAGTTCCTCATCCTCCACACTAACTCCTACACTCCCAAGTTCATCCCTGCAGTGGACAAACTTTGTCAAGTATACCGGAATAGTGTCATTCTTATCCATCTTTATTTTCCTGAGTTTATCCTTCAGCGCCAACTTCCTTTGGTCACTCTTGATCTGGAACAATTCTGTCAAAGCTTTCCACATCAAGAATGGAGAAGCTTTACCATGCAGGCTGGATACTATGTGATCCTTCACGCCCTCCAACAGAATCCTTCGACACCTTGCTGTCTTCTTTTGCCAAGCTTCAATCACAGCAGCATCCGTAGAAGTAGGCTTTGGAATTTCTTTCTCTTTGAATTCCAACAGCCCATTGTCATCTAACACTGCCTCCATCCTGTCTTTCCATGCAATATAATTCGAGCTGCCTTCCAAGGCATACTCCAATCGCAATCCGACGAAAGACATCTTTGCTTTTGACACCAAGAAAAAACAATTCTGCAATTCGAATTCCAACAGCTCCAAACTCCACCGCTTCCGATCTAAAATTCGTGAGAAAAAATTATTTCCAAATCAGAGATCGACTGCATGGGAATTTACCAGACCTTTCACCTTCAAAGAAGGATGAATCCGGAGGCTACCTGGCCCGATTGCAGACTCTGCCTGAAGAAATAAAATGCAATCACTTTCTGAATAATAGATCTGATGATCAATATCGCTCCGATACCATGTAGAAATTTGAATAATTTGCTGAATTATTCATCGAGATTATCCTGGTCACATACTATTTGAGCTTCATACATAACACATAATCTCTTCTACACATTAATCATCACATGCGGAAATAAAAACAACAAGCGGTATTGAAAACATTTACATGCGCACATAGAAATTCAACACATATAACACAGTATGTATACCGGGGAAAGCTTACAGCTGAAAACCCCCTACTGTCTGTATATTATAATGAAGAAGAATCATGTAACAATCTCAGTACAATACTCCTCACAAGTACTCAGTACTGTCTCCAGAATTACACACAAACTAGCTCAGTTTTGAACAAGTCACGGGTTCAAAACTCCTCCACTGTTTGCCTGCCTCTACTGCGCAATCCAAGATGAGAGAATGAATGGAATGAATTCGAATTCCCTTGGCTTTAACTGTGCAATCTTCATTGGCAATATCCTCGAATGATTTTGCAAATCTCATGCACACTATAGTCACAACTGATAGTAGACTCCACCCTTTCACCCTCACTGCTTGGTCTCCATTGGCTTGTCCATGCCTTTGCTAATGGCCCAGTGTGTTCTTTAGTTGATTTATGAGTTAATAATTAGTGAATTAATTAATAAATAATTCACACCACTCATCACTAGTGTATTTTTCAGTTAGACTAAATACAACTAGTTCAACTAAGTTAAACAGAACACAACTCCACCAACTGTCTCATCAACTCCACCCAGAACTACACATACATGAGTTCTAATGCAAGGTCAACTTCGTACAGCCATTGGCTTAACTAACCCATAGGAAATTCAAGATTTCCTTCTTCCATTTGCATGTGCCACTTGTGGCTAGAACTAAAGTGCTCCAGAGGATAAGATAATGTTTATAGTCCAAATATTGTTAAGGGTTAATAATATTTGTTGACTATTTTAACTTTGGCGATTAAAAATAGGAATTCCTTAATGTCTAAAAATAGAGGTCCATCTATTTTTACCAACTCGACCAATCATCCATAAATAACATCCTACAACTCATAGACCATGATCCATATGTCTAAAAATAGACTTTGCGACAAAAATCACCTGTGTGGGCCCCACCTAGTTTAGGTGATCACTTTCCAACTAAGGTCAGGAAATATGTTTCAGGATGCCTCCTTCACTGTTTCTTGTTGCAATCTTCAACAGGTCATGAGGAGGTCAATAAAATCAAAATTATAGCACCAAAAAGATCAAAGATATCATTCATTCAGTTTGATGTAATTTTCATCTCAAAAACATGTTTTGAGGTGAAAACATAATACTTTTCCTTTCAGTCACAATTCAGAAGCTGTTATCTCCACAAAATGATTTCCCTGACTTCAGAGAAGTTTTCCACAACACGTTCGGCGCCAGATCATCTTCAAAGTAGTGCCATCAGAAAGAGCCCGGAAAGAGCTTTCCAACAGTATACTACACTCTCAAGACTGACTTCTGGATTGAATTTTATGCTTAAGTGAAGTAAAAGCCCTCTATTCCCTAAGCCCCCCCCTATTTCCCATGTTTCCCTTTTAACCTTATGATCAAATCCCTTTAAAAACCCCTTTTCCCCCTTTTCAAATGGCAAATTGCATTAAAACATTAAATCCGATCCCAACCACTTCCCCACCATGCATTTCAATAAAACCTTATTATAAAGTTATATTATATATAACCCGCCGCAATCGCAAAATTCATTTGTATGCCCCGATGAGCCCATCACAAATATTTGCGATGTGATTGCATCGCAAATCCTCCGATCACATCGCAAATCCTTTGATCGCACCATTGCAAATCCTCCTTTGATCGCACCATCGCAATATACCCCAATGTGATTGATCGCACCATCGCAATATACCCCAATGCGATTGATCGCACCATCGCAAATCGCAAAGTTCATTTGTATGCCCCGATGAGCCCATAAAAAATATTTGCGATGCGATCACATCGCAAATCCTCCGATCGCATTGCAAATCCTGTGATCGCATCGCAAATCCTCCGATCGCAAGTCCTGCCCCCTCCTCCGATCGCATCGCAAATTTTGCGATTGCGATCATTCCCCACTCCGACTCCGATTGTGATTTATGTGGTTCCTGCCTCCATTTCCCTTCCCTCTTCCCATTTAAAATACATTTTCCCTTCATGAAAAGCATAAATTCACTTTATCAACACTCTATTAAAAAGCCAAAGAATAAATAAATAATGGAAAGTGAAACGTCAAAGGCCGAGAAACAAAATCATAACAGCCACATCTCCAGTAATGATTCGAAAGGATCCATGCTACAGGTTTCACCTCCTCATCGGATATCCAAAAATTTCGAATGAAATAATGTAACGCAGCTCTCCCTTTACTGAGACACTGTGAGCTTTTGGCCTTCCATCTTTAGTTGTTAGTCCTCCTCTTCCCATCGATTTGTATTCCTGCAAATCTGTCTATCTATTGTAAATGCCAATCATTTGTAAAGGGTCTGAAAGTATGAGGTCTGAAAACTTAGAAGTAGGGGAATAGTGTGGCAGTGAGCTCTGCGCTCCATTGTACAGTTTGGCAGGGAATTAATAAAGTGATGCAGCTCTGATTTGTGGGATTCATGTGGTATGAGTTTAGCATATGTCTCTCCTTTGTGTTTCATATGTACTTCGTTATGTTTTACCATTCATTCATAAACATTTCCAGTTGAATGTTTTCAAGTTAGAAAGGTAGAATCCATTTTATATGCTCTGCCTTGGGGAATCATTCATACTCTGTGTATTTTCTTCTGTTTGAAAAGGATTAATTTATTATGCCCTTTTCAGCTTCTCAACAGTCTTTCCACTCCATCTTATTTCAATTTGATTGCTAAATCTCCTGCCTATCTTGCCCCATGAAATACCCTGTATCCATGATTTAATTCCTCAGCTCAAGCTATCCTTTTGTCCCATACATCCCTGAAATTTCAGTCATTTATTAAAATCCCTCTTCCCATTTATATACCTAGCCGAAAATCAGTTCATTTTTGTCTTATTGATTATATATTCTACGGAGAGAGCCCTCTCCTGTCCTTGTAGGGCTAGCTACAAGGCTAAGCGTGGTTTAGCTGTTACCCTGATTTGCCTTTTTCAGCCTGAGGTCCAAATTGGGTGCTAACACCAAGCACAATATGTATGTGGGATCCATTATCATGTTTTTATCTCGCCCATGTTTATGCCAACATGTAATATATAGTTCAGTCCCTTGTTTGTTAGATGCATCATTATTATTTGTAATTTGTTATCTCGACGAGCATAGGTATGCCCCCCCCACCTCATGTAGAATAGGTACTCATTCATAAAAGACACTTATCACACCTGTAAGTCTCGCCACCTCCGAGTCTTGTCCTCTCGTGCTTTATTCTACCTTTTATTTCTATCTCTATGACTCCCCCTTCGGTGTCTAGTGATTGAGTTCTTACAACATACTTCAATCATACGATTAGCTCCTAACGCTCACACTCTGGGGCGCAATCTGTTACAACAATTTTTGGTCATCTAACTTGTTACTATTAGATGGACCAAAGTACACCATGTAAGACCAATTTTACCATAGTAAAATTTCTTTCACTATGAAAAATAACTTAATAATCCATAATTTATTAAGTTGTTTCTAGTCTAAAGAGGAAACCCCATGAGGAATAATTGAATAAATCCTTATTTGTTTGATTTTCTTTAAGGGATAATTAATTAAACCACAATTTAATTAATATTCTTGATCATATTTAACCCAAAATAGGAAAATTATTTAGATAAATCACTATTTATCTTATTATTTTCTAGGAATAATTATTTAAATGATATTCCTTGTTAAAATTGACTAAATCATTTATAAATAATTGAATAAATCACTATTTATTTATTTATTACTCAACCACATTCTTAAAATAATAGATAAATCATTTATTTATTTATTATTTACAAATAAAGGGATTTGACCAAATTCAAATTCTTTTTCCCTCCAACAAAAATAATAAAATATTCCATAAAAGTTGGATCTAGATTTGGTTAATAATATTTTAATTATGCACCAATATCTAGACTAACTCAATATTTTGTTCTAAATAGAAAGGTGTTTCCATTCATTCACTACCTTTTGTTGCCTAAATATCACCCTAGATATATACTTTTGGTCTGACTTTGATTCTCCATCATTGTCATATTTTTCTACTTTTTGCTTGTGAGCTCCCTTTGAGTTCCATTTTTGTCTGGGTTTTATGCACCATCAAGAGAGAGAGATCTTAGATCTGAAGCGTTGAGGACATACAAGAACCCATCCCATTGAGGGGGGCTAGTAACATATTTCTATGTTCCCTTTTCAGGTGTCATAACACAAAAAATTCTTGTCTTGTTCACTGGATGCATGGAGCAACTCTTTCTTATTATTTTCTATTTAATGTATTTAACTGCATAGATCTGGATTTATATAGAATTTTATTCTAATCACTAACTGAATATCTAAGGAAATTGACAGCCATATTTGATGTTAGGGCTGTTTTTTATGCACAACTAAAGTGAGTTTTTTTCGTACGCTTGCAATTAGAATTCACACTAACAACATTCCTCGCCCAAAAGAAGAAAATCAATCGCAAATCAAAACCTAAAAGTTGGAAACCATACGATCCGCCCCCCATGGATGACATTGAGTCCTTAAGCTCGGATGAGGAGGAGACTGAAGAAGAAGTGGAGGTTGCAAACCAGACGAAGGATACACCCTCGGGTGGGCCTGAGGGACCCACTTTTTCTTCACATACACAGAAACGCACTCATGAATCCTCCTCCTCTAATTCGGATAATGAGACTCTCCCTACTGTCAAAAATAGTCTTCAAGTGGTTCCTTCCCACCTGCCCTAGGATGGATGGGTCAAATTTAACAAAAAGAAAGGAAAAAAAATGTCGTATTGGTGATTCAACCCATTCCGGGTAGACTCCAGTGACTATCTCCTTCTCTTTCCTTGCTACTCCTCTTGATCCTTTTTGCTTATTTATTGGTTACTTACGGGACCGAGGTTGATAATTCATCATTTTTGAGTCCCCCGCTATCTAGCTTCTCTTAATTGTAACTTCACTTTGTACCGTATGATTTCTTAATATAATTAGTCTAATTTACTAAAAAAAAATCTTGATTCAAGCAAATTCCAGCTTCAATTTCATCTAGCTTTGACCTTGTAACTTCGACCTGCAACGTCGTCCCTGTACCTACTGAAAAAACCCTAATCCACATTATTCAAGAGACCTTCCTTTGAGAAAAACATATCATCCCTAGGTCAAGGAGGTCAAGACAAAATATTTTCTCTTCCGGCAACTTGAAAATGCAACTCGTTATCTGGCAATTTGGACCTATAGTTTCGGCCTTCTTTGTAGTTACAAAAACCCTAGTTTTTTTCACGCTTGAGAGAGATAGAGCCCAAAAACATTTTTTCTTTGAATTCTTGGATTCTTTTTTCCTTCTAGACCTTTTCTCTTCCTTCCTTTCCTCTTCTAGCCTTAGGTCAAACCTTTTCTTGAGGGATCGAACCTGTGAGTGAGTAAGTTCCAAATGAGATCGAATATGCTTCTATATATATCCTTTCCAAGGGGTCAAATTCCCTCCTTTAGGCCGACATGAAGCTGTTAGGTTTGACTTGTACTTTGGAGGTTTCCAAGACCTTCTAGACCCAAAATAAATTATTTTTCAAAATAAATTTTTCCTGGAAGGGTCTTATAAGCATGATGTTAACTCTCTTGACTCATGACGATAAATCCTATGAACTAAAAAACCTTAGAAGCATGAAGAACATGAATTTTAGCGAGAAGACCATCAATAAGAAGTATGAAACCCATGATTTAAAATAATAACCTTTCTTTCTTCTTTTGTTTGTTACATAAGATATACATATTGAAATGAGTACAACACTAGTTATGAAGACTGAAAATAATTAATTTTCTAATATGACATATAGACACAGACTCAAAGAAGAAAAACTATTACTCACAGATGAATCGATGGATTCTTTATGGGAAATTCCTTTGTTTACCTTCTCTCTCATCTTACCCCCTCCAACCCGGGATCTATCTTTAAAGTTCATTCTTATCCTAGCCTAGAAGTCCCTAGATTCTTCCCGACCCTCTACCTTGCCGCTCTAGCTATCCTACAAGGTATTGGGATATTTCATAATCCCATCTATGAGATGGACCACGTGTATTAACGGCCATTTGAAATATCATCCTGCTGTACTACTCCACTCTGTCATTCCTCCTTTTCCTGCAAAAGATATATAACCTTCTTACTGCCACGAAATCCTTTTTTGGCTCCATCCTGCTACAAAATCCTAATTGTTGATATTTCCTTATACGTGCCTCTACTCATCGGGTGTCATATCCTATTTCCTACATGGCGTCCATCTGCTTCACACCCTACCTCATGCGCCAACCCTATTTTATGCTCCATTTATACATCCCACGCTCCTCATCCATCCTGCATGGCCCAATACCTACAAAATTAGCAAAAAAGGTTCTATGCTCCAACAAGATCCATATATTATCATAGTGTTCACAATTTTGTAACTACAAACACAAATTTTTATTCATATAAAATATCATACATTGTGATGGTTTTTAAGCTCCAGTGGTTATCAATTGAAGAAGAGCTATCTATATTATCCACAGTGTTACAAGAAATTCGTCAATCAATTGAAGAAGAGTTATCTGGATTATCTGGATTACGGACATGTAATGTAACATAATTTCAATATAGCACTTGTCATGTAGCTATTTTAATATGTATTTCTATGCTTGAAACCATATTCCAAGGATTTTCCTTAATATTATACCATACATGATCAATATTGTTTCTATGATAATAATCAACCTTCTTCAACCTTTCATGTGTGCCAAAAGACTGAAACATATGTAGATCAAATTTATATGATGAGGCATCAATTTTAGAAATGTATTCAAAACTTTTAAATATGAATCAATATGCATGGATGATGATAATAAACCATTAATGATATTCATGTGAAATACATAATTTTTATGTCATATAGTCAAATAAGCCATAAACACTAAAGTTAATCATTAATAACACTTTTGCTAGAGGACCCCACCCACTTTAGCTTAAATATAACACAAGGATACCAAGCTTTGCAATACTTTGCAGGCTTTAACATCGGTGAGATATATGTGGGTCAACACCACTTTTTAGAAATATATTATAGTTAGATATTATGGGTTAAGATCTCTACATTTAATATAGGGTGTAAGATTGTAAAGGGTGGAAACTTTGATACAAAAAAAAATCACCCATAGCCTCAACGATAGTGTAATTCTTGTGATAGAGTGATTTGAACTTATTTTCGAGGCATATGAGTTTCTATTTCTACAACTGTTATTAGTCATCAATTTTATGATATATTTCCATGTCAGTACAACACAACTGACCCAAATAAAATTATCCTACACCAATTTTATTATGTTTTGCACACATTTTACAACTATTTTGAGCAATAAAATACTTTGCAAGGTATTTTATCACTAAGTTTTAATTTTTAATATATGCATGAAATTTTACGTATTGTAAATCAATCTTACCATATTTTTACAAGAAATAATTATTTTCATAATTTCTCATTCATTTAGTTATTTTTAATAATGTTTCTACAGTTTGCAACATTGGAAAGACATTCTCCCATGGGGTCATGTTGATTTGACTAGGAAGGGAATGATAAATTCACACATGGGGCCATGATGATTTGGCTAGGGGTGGCTAGCTAGGGTTAGTCTTTCTCCCATTAGCCTTGGTGTCTGGCATAGGGAAATTGGCCCATGGTACTCACATATCTTTCTCTAGTATGGAGTGATCTATTTTTTATAGAGTAGATTTGATTTATTTATTTAATGGGGTTTTTTCCCACCAGTAGAATAAACAATTCTAGTCTAATGCTGAGTTGCAATGTAGGCTTAATAAGTGAAGGTGTTCCTTGTGATGAGGGGCTTCTTAATGGGTCTCAACTCAACATTAGATATCTATATAAATAGACGTGCATGTGAGTATAATTTCATTAACATAGAAAGCTCATTCATCTTTTACAGTGGAGGAGAGATTGAGCTAAGGAAACATTTGTTCATCTTTCATATTTTCTTCATCATTCTTTCTCTCTCTTGGAGGCCACATGTGTGAAGGGTTTGAATGAGTTTGACCAAGATCTGTATAGTCACACATGTCGGGATTGGACCAAGTTTGACCACAATCCTTTCAACCATGTGTGTGAGGGTTTCACTGTGGAGCCTAACTAGAATTGACCATAATTCATATAGTTGCAGTTTGACTAAGTTTGATTGCAGGCAACATGTGTGAGTTCGACCATAGTTCATGTTGGATTAGTGATTTGAATTGTAATGTTGGCACAAATTTTTAGACAAATTTTTTATTTGTAAACCTTGTTGAAAAGATAATTTCTCCTCAAGCAAAGATTGATGGGTTTTCTCCAAGATTTGGTTTCCTAGGTGGAAAAATATTGTCTATTATGCATGGCTTCTTCTATGATATTTATTGTTTTTTTGCATTTACAATTGAGATATTATGTGTTTAATTATTCAATGATATTAATAGCATGAGAAAAATTGTTTTAAAATCATTAGGAAGTAATTATCATATCATAAAATTATATTCTACTGTACATGCTATAGAATTTCAACATGGTATGAGAGCTTTATTGAAGATCAACAATTGATTTCAACCTTAGATCCCAATATTCAACAACTTGACCAGAATTATGATCTCTTCTCAAGATGGTGCCCAGTCTCAGAGTAGAAGACAGGTTGTATGGTGTTAGAAATTTCAAATCTTGGAAGACTAGCATACTCCTTCTCTTGGATGAAAACGATATTCCATATCATGTGAAGAAAAATTTTCAGAACCACAAAATCTTGAGGATAAATCCAGGAATAAGAAGAATGAAGAAAAGGCTAAGAGGATCTTGATAGATTCCATAAAGGACCATTTGATTCCACATGTTACTGAGTTAAATACTACTGAAGAAATATATGATGCCTTGGTGGGATTGTTTGAGAGTAAGAACACTAGTAAGAAATTAGCGAGGCATTAGCTTCGTAGTATCATGATGTCCAATTCATATTAAGTTTCCACTCATATCACGAGAGTCTCCAGTTGAGAGATCAACTTCAAGCCACTGGAGATACCGTTGATGATGCAGATCTTGTTACAATGACTCTTAATGGATTTCCTTCTTCATGGATCCATTTGTACAGGGTATTTGTGCATGGGATGAAATACCCAAGTTTGATCAACATTGGACTGATTGTGTCCAAGAGAAGGCTAGAATTTTGTCCAAGAACAACTTGTGGAGACCTCGGGATGAAGAGACTGAAACCTAGCTTTAATCTTATGTAAGAAAAGGAAAAGGAAGAAGAAACATTGATAAGAAAAATACAGGTGGAAGTTCAGTTCGAGTTGATGATGATGAGCATCTACCAAAAAAGAACACAAAGGAATCTAAGCTTGATGAGATCGCAAAAGGAATTCAGAAATAATATTTCTTTGTCTTGGTTCTTTTAGGAACTATTATTGATAGTAGTGATATTTGGTTGGTGGAAAATGGTGCTTCTAGACACATGACTCGTTCACGAGATTCTATCAAAGATTTTATAGATAAGGATTCAACATTGCAAGTGGAACTTGGAGATAATTCCATGTATGCAGTGAATGGAGTTGGGATAACAGTGCTTCAGCTAGAGTCCAAATATTCTCTACACACGAAAGATGTATTCTTTGTACCAGGATTGAATAAGAACCTTCTCTCTATTTGAGAATTGGAGGATAGAGGTTAAAAAGTTGCATTTATAGATGATAAAGTTCTTGTATGGCCCAAGGGCTCGAGCATAGTCTCAGTAGGAGTGATTGTTGTTCAAGAGGGAGAACTGTACATATTGTTAAGTCATCCAACCCAGGAATTGGTACATGATAGTGTCATTTTATGTAAGTTATGGCATCAAATATTTTCTCACCTGTGTTATAAGGCTTTTCCAACATTGACATTAGAAGAAATTTTAGCTTAAAAGTGCCCATGAAATTTTCATGTAATTTCCATTTCATTATATGTAAACCAATCAAAATCCTTTAATTTTAAAAAGAGGTACATGTAAATATTTTGGAGGGAAAAGAAGAAAAACTGCTTTTTTTAAGTGTATTTTTGGCTTATATCCTTATAGGTTTATTCAAATTTCAAGTATAGACACTCGTTGGATGAGAAATTAAATTTCACATCCAACGAGTACCATTATTCATACTTTTGAGAAGAACCACATTGATAAAAATTGTAGATACATTAAAAAACTGTGTTGAACACACTTTTTTAATGTATCTGCAATTTTTATCAATGTGGGCCTTCTTGAAAGTATGCATAATGGATACTCGTTGGATGCGAAATTTAATTTTGTATCCAACAAGTGTCTACACTTGAAATTTGAGTAAACCTATAAGGAGTTAAGCCAAAAACACAACTAAAAAAGTAGTTTTATTCTTTTCCCTCCAAAATTCATAACACTTATTTTATTATTTTAACTATTATTACGCTGAATGCGTTCTATTATGACATTGTTCCTTATGCTACTGTTCATAGATTTGTCGTCCGCCACGAAATATCTGTAAATTTATTGTTTTAAATTAATTGTTTCTAGAGCGATAAACCTTCATGTAATGAGAACCAAGAGGCAAAAATTATGTTGTGCACAACAAATTTGATGGTGTGAGAAAACAAATATAAGCATACAGATTGATGGGAAAGTTCACTGGGAGTCCGATTTATTCCTTTACTCAAAATCATACAGATTAATTTAGTTTTAAATTTTTGTAAATTGATACCCTCTCTCTACAAATGTGTGGCTTTTTAAGGTTTTCCCTTGGATTAATTTGGTGTTTTTTTTTTTTAAAGCTGAAGTTGACTTTAATACAAGATGGTTTTTTTAACAATTTGTTGTGTAATGAGTTGTGTCACACTGGTTTGAGGAAAAGAAGATGATGGATAGTCAAAGGCTTCATCATGACACATGTAGATCAACATAGCCAATATATGTCAAACCTGTAAATATAATGATCATTATTTCTTCAAAACTGCGGTTACTATTAGTCACCCTCATGGAGTGGTTGGATCTGAAATCTGTGAATATATGGTGATAGGCTATTATTTTAGTAATTTTATAATGTTTTGTATTATTATTAATCTTGGTTAAAAGTAGATTATTGTAATTAGTGATTGGGAATAGGAGAAAACATTAAAAAACATTAAAAATATTAAACTGAAATAGAAAATAGAGAAAGAAAATGTTATGATTGATTAAATAAATTATAATTAATTTTATATTTAAAAATAGTAATTTTTTAGCAATATTATATACGTAAGTGCATATATATGGAAAAATTAACACATATAATATAAGTATAAGATGTGGCTACTCAATTTGTATATAATATTTAACATAATTTATATTGTTGTACTTTTAGTGTTTTCAACCATTCATTACTAACTAGTTTTCAATGAACTATGTATTTTCCAAATTATTACAAAGTGGGAAAACTTATCATAATTCCTTTGTCAAATTATTAGTGAGGATAGTCATCAAGTGACTCATCACCATCATTCAAGGAAAACCATGCCACCTAGTATTACTTGACATGTGGTCCATAAGGGGGCAGGGTTTCACTCCTAGATGTTTTTGCCTCTTAGTCGTTAAGATGCTTCCTTACGTCCAAGATCTTAGCCAAACAAAATTAATTTCATACTCTAGAATTAAACTATTACATTATATATAGTTTTTAAATTAATATTTAAAATTATTTATTGATGGTGCCATTTTCGGGGTTGGGATGGGATTTTAAAACACACTTGTTTCAAACATTCAATTTTTAAATAAAAAATATATATGTGGATAATAATTTTTGAATATTATTGTACATATGATCCTAACCTAGCATTCTTGAATTGGGGCAACATTTTAATGTTTTCTTGTTTCATATAATACTTTTTATTTATCTATTTATCCTTTACTTATTTTTATTTAAGGACATTTCATTCATTACACTGAAGGCATTCTATTGAGGTTGTTATCAGGCTACTGTTCATAGATTCGTCGTTAGCCACATAATATGTAAACACGTTATTTTAAAAGTATTTATTTTCAAAACAATAAACGTTGAGGCAATGCGAATCGACTATTGGCAACAACCTAGAAATGACCTTCACGCAATGAGAACAACTTTTTAGGTTGGTCATGTATAGTTCCATAAGTGACCATTTCATTAATTCTCACATTCATCAATTTCATCATAAGTGACCATTGGCCAATCGAAGGAAACATCGGGTTTAGGAGGTTTGGGGGTTATTCCTCCTCCTTCCGACAACTTTTTCTTTCTAAGTTTTTGGGATAATTTCAAGTAGTTGTCGAAATATGGTGGTGGTTCTCATGAAACAACAGTGGTGACGAATCAAATTCATGTTGCTACCCACTTTTTCCAAGCATGCTTTATGTGCAAACATCGTCTCGGGGCCGACACAAATATCAAAAATATTTACATGTGAAGCTAAATATCTTTGCTATGATTCCTTTCTTGATATTTAAAATGTGAAATAGGATGCATTCTTTGAAATAATATGCATTATTTTGACAAGTTACCAAATAGATTATGGTAGGGTTTATATACATAAGAATTAAAATATTTAAGACCATTATATTTCTCCTCCTCTTCATATGATTTTGCTGGTAAGAGGCCTGCAAAGAAATTAAGTACGACGTTCTCAAATTTTACTATTCTGATGATGGTTGTACTAGTATAAAATTGGAATTTGTTATCATATATTTCTCAATTTCTCAATGTTGAAATATAGTTTTAAATTTTAAAGTTGACTGATGCATATTTAATTAAATCCTTGGTATTGGACCCATGGAGGAGGCAGTCAAACAATTGCACCGATCTACCTTTAGAGGTTTGATGTTTTCCAATCATTCTCAATGTTTTTCATATTTTAAAAGTTGTAACTCCTATGAAAAGACACTGTAATTTTTTTTAAATTTTTTTTATCTAAGAAGGGCGGGGAGAATATCAGGCACAACTACAAGGAAAATGCCAAAGCTCTGGCCCAGGATTTGTTAAGGACCGGGAGAGGTAGTGCCTTTGGTGGCGTTCTAGATCAAGGTCAAAAGCAGGTCCATCAAATATAATATCTTATTATCTAAGATTATCTTATATAGAACAATTTTTGAGGGATTAGGATTATTTCTCATTGAGTTCTATTATGAGGTTGTTCCTCAGAGTGTTGCTCATAGTTTCATCATCCACCACGTAATATGTACATTGAAAACTCGTTATTTTAGAAATATTTCTTTTTGGAGCACATAAATATCAAAATTACTTTGTTAGCACGACATCACTGTGAAACCCACAAGTGTTCCTCTCATGGAATTCCGTGTCACCAGGTTAGGTATCAATATCTCCTACATGTTTTCACTAATTTCCATCTCCTCTTTTCATCTAATATTGTTTTCAACCATTTCCAATTAATTGCACACGTCCTCAGAATTCTCAAAAGGTAAAATCACTTGATCTGAAAATGAGATGGCAAGCAGCGAGATTCAATTCCAAAGGGTTTTCTAGCTTATGGAAAGCAAGAGTGTCGGGAGACCATATCACAAATATTTCCAATAGTTACTATTTTCCTTCACAAATCTTTGTGTATATGGGCACCTGATATTAATGTTTTTTCCAAGCATATTTTTTTATTGGGGAGTCCTACATATGTGCCTTTTTTTGTTTCTTTTTTTTTTCTTCAAGGGTGGAAAAACTCCAAACACCAGGCAAGACAGCTTGGTTTGTTTGGAAAGATAGCAAAATGTCATTTTAAAGGTGGGAGATGGTTGATCCTAGCAATAATTGTTCATTTCAATGAAATGGGTAGTTGAAAAATATTTGAGACGATAACTTCTTATAGCTCACTTCTTCATGACTATTAATGCCATTATTGTATGAATGTTTAATGTATTTTGACATTTCACAGTCGATGTTTCTAGATCCTTTTGAAAGCTAGTATTTGAAAGGGCATATGGATAGTATATAACTGTGTTCTTAAAAAAAATCTAGATAGTATATTAAAAATTCTATAATTTTTGGTTTGTGTTCCTAAGGAAATATCTCATGGAATGTTTTGAACTACCCGCATGCTTAAAAGTTATGTTAATATTTAGAGAAAGGAAAAAATGTTGCTTGGGCACCGAGAAATTTTGAAAACTAGGTAGTTATTTTCATCATCAGTTACTTCGAACATTTAATGATTTTCAGGATTTTTCTTCAGTTTCTGTGTGAAAACCTTCCATGGAGAACTTTGGAAACAATTTTGGCATTGCTTTTCACCTTTAAATTCCTTACAATTCCATGGATTGTCCAAAACAGTTGGTTTCTTCTCTTGTGCTCCAGATTGACATGGTATGGTATGCTATCTTAAAAGATGGACACCACAATGTGCAAGTGATTTTTGGGAAGTTTTTGAGTCCCCTGTCTCACATTAAGAGGCATACAAAGTTAAGCTTTGAGTTGAGTGTTTTATGGTTTGGATGTATTGAGGCATATAACGTTAAGCTTTGAGTTGGATATTTTATGGTTTGGTTGTATTGTTAAGTTTTGCAACTGATGAGATCCTGATCTTTCAACGACTTCCAGGTCCTCAAAAGACATGGCTTTTCCTATGCTGCAGAGGATATTGTTTAGGGAAGACCCTTTTCCTGAAGATTTCCACCAAAAGAAGATGATATGGACTATTTTAATATGAAACCATTCCCTATATAAGAACTAATTATGGATTATATCTTTGAATTTATTATATGCGAAGCTCTTAACTTTACCAAATGTTGCGATGAAAGTGCTTGGATCTAATAAAATTTCAACTATACATATTTTTTAGGTATTTTTGAGGCAAGAGGATGCCATACTTTGTATATTTTAAACCTATTCAAGCTTTGGTGGATGAAGAATGTTGGATCTAGGTCCAAGGAATGGAGTTATGGCTCTGGTAGTTACATGAAATCATGGGCATTTTTTCATAAAGACATTTGAATTTTGTACCACATTCATGGATTTAAAGCATATGTAGAATATGAAAAGAGATGTATCTGAGTTTTAAGCAACTAGTCGACATTTTTTAGGTGCTACAGTTGGAAATGAAAATTAAATTTATATGATGGAATTTTACTTAAATGTTGGTTTTACTAACTTCCATATTCCCCACTACTCCTATTGGTGTTCCTTTGCACCTCTCAGTGCAAATGCTAGTTTTATGATTTTTCCTTAGGAGGCCACTTTTAGGCTGAAATTTCCTCTAATGGGAGGATGGTTACAAGTCTTCCAAAGCTCGAGGAAAAGCATGAGGGTGTTTGCAGGGGTTGTGAACATGACAAAAATGGCAAGGGATATTTTTCCAGCAGTGATAGTAGGTCAAAGGGGATCTTGGATATAGTACATTCAGATGTACGCCAACTGAAGAGAATATAATATTTGGGTGGTTTCTTGTACTATGTGACATTTATTGATGATTTATCTTGGAAGACATGGATCTACTTCATGAGTACTAAGGATTAAGTCTTTAGCAGGTTCCAAGAGTTTATGGCTCAGGTAGATAACTTGATAGGGAAGAAGATCAGGGTTTTGAAGTCAGATAATGGAGGAGAATATAATTCCAAGGAATTCAATTATTTCTACAAGGAGATAGGGATCAAGAGGATGTTGATAGTTCCTTACAATCCTTGGCGAAATGGGGTTGTAGAAAGGAAGAACAAGTCCATTGTGAAGGTTTTCATCTAAATGATTCATGATTACAATTTACCAATGTTCTTATGGGCAGAGTCATATAGCACGAAAATTTATGATTAGAATAGGAGTCCTCATTAGATATTGGAGGAAAAGACTCCCAAGGAGCCATTCACAAGAGTGCAGCCATATTCAGTCATTTGAGGATCTTTGGTTATCCAATATAAATCCATGTGCCCAACGAGAAGAGGAAGAAGTTATAACCTTCTAGAAATAAGGATTATTTTTTTGGATACAAAAAGACTTCAGAGGCCTACGAGATCTACATTCCATGACAACATCAGTTTGAGGTTAGTCAGGATGTTACTTTTTATGAGAAAAGAGCCTTCAAGAGGTCTAGAGAGTCTCATATGAATATTTATAGTGAGGAGTAGGAGGCTCTGAAGGTTGTGGGTAAAAATAAATTTAGTCTTATTTTTCATCCTTTGGACTATTAGGAGGAGTTAGTAGAGCTAGCATATCCAGTGAACCCACCTAGATATGTTGCAAGGACTTGGAAGAGGCCAACATGGATTCCTAACACCTTGCAAGATGCAAAGAGGCATGTAAATCCTAGTGGTTCTGTTAGGGAGAGCAGAAGAACACAAAGTTTCTTAAATTATATCGTAATGATGAGCCACATCATTGATTCATAACCTTCTAGTTATTAGTAGGCAAACAAGCCAACAGGTTTGGAAGGATGCCATGATGGAGGAGTATCAATCCATCATGAAGAATGAATTGTGAGATATATTTCTTAGACCAGAGGGGAAGTAAATAGTGACTTCCAAGTGGATCTATAGGATCAAGAATGTTGCATATGGAAGCATTAAGAAGTATAAAGTAAGGTTTGTGGAAAGAGGGTTCTTTTAGAAAGAGGGATATGAATTTGAGGAGGCCTTTGTTGTAGTCATCGGGTACACTTCCATCATGTAGAAATTGGAAACAAGAAATATTGAAAATGGCACCCAAAAATGGCACCATAGGGGCCTTCTGATTTAATTTTCCCTTAATTAAATTGGAAGAAAAATTGTAATTTAATATCATGACAACTTGTATTAGTTAACTGAGTCAGGAAGACTTAGCTAGCATAGGAAATTCCAGTCTAGGGTAAGAGAGGAGGCATGCAGAGTTATCCCATGATTTTAGGGGGTCCAATTATAGTTATTTGTGAGCTGTAATTAGTTAACTCAATTAATTGAGTTAAAATCAGTTTAACTAGTTCTAACTGAGAGATGAGCTAGTGAGAGGTCTAGTGAATTAAATCTAATTAATTCACATGCAGTGATCAATCAGATAACTGATAATTTTCTATAAATAGTTGTTGCATGTCAGTTCTAAGGAAGGCCTAATTGAGATTGGAGTTAAAGGGAAGTATACTATTAGGTTTATAATTAGAAAATTGTACAGATGGTGCATGCAGTCAAAAGAAGGCCTAAGATAAATCATTCCTTAATTAGATAAAATTTCCCTTAAAAGGAAGAATGAAGGCACAAGTTTAATCATTGTTTTGGTGATCAAGAGTTGGTGAGACCAAGCAATCATAAACACAAGTTTTTGCATGGAGCTTGTGAGAGAAAGCTGTGTAAGAGAAGCTTGTGGACAGGTTGGTAGTGAGACAGTCAGCCGAGTGCAGAGGTTTCTCACGAAGGGAATTAGTCTTTTATTGTTTCATGGTCTTGAATTTATGAAATATACAGATAGCGGGGTTTTGAGCAATTTCTTTCCCTAGATACATCTTGTGTTGTGTGATTGATTATTTATTTCTATTTCATGTTATGCGATTGGACGCTTCGAATTTTGTTTCCACAAATTGTAGAGGGATTCAGTATCTTGCTTTAGTACATTACAAGATCAAATTGAATCCCCTTGGTTATATTTTCTACATGGTATCAGAGCAATATTTTTTTGGGCAGTGAGTTTTCAGAGAGGATATGAACTTTTTTTATGAAAAAAATTCAAAAAACAATAGCATATATGGATTCCTTGTGAAAAATACCCAAATAATAATAAAAAAATCGATCGAATAAGAGTTCAGAAGAGGGAGATATTGTCGATTTAAAATCAACTCTTTTTTCAGAAATATTTGTGACAACGGGACAATTATAGCATGCACAAGTCAAGAACCTATATGCACTTGAGGTACCAGATGCATGCAAAGCTTTGAGGAGAAAAACAAAGGTTAGAGACTTGGTGGTTGAGAAGGAGCATAAATTATCTCTCAACATGCAACCTTAGAAGAAGTCTCAAGAGGTTCTGGAGCAAACACAATTAGAGAAGAAAAGAGGAGACCAAGTGGAGGCGTCCACTCAAGCAAAGACCTTGAATAGGGGGGAATTTCGAGCCATATGGGCAGCATGAGCACATCCATCCATACCTCCAGCTGAGAGGTGGGGCGATGTGAAGTCATAATCCCAAGAGAAGAAATTTGGGCAAGGTCCATTGAGATGTTGTGTCTCATGGATCAAACCTGGCTATGAGGGGCCCACAGTACAAAATAGAAGAATGGATCGGTAGCGATTGATGCAGTCATATATCAGAGTGACAGGTGTCAGATACTGGAGCGCAGATCAGAGTTCACAACAATGTAGATGACACAGATGTAGAGTCAGCAGTAGCACAAGGTTTTCAGTAGACAATGCAGTAGCTAGTAGCATTCAGAGACTTTGATGACAAATGCATCATATTGATTTAGTTTGGATGCTTTTCAGTTTTAGAAGTTGTAGGAGAAAACAACACTAGAGAAGTGTTTCATGCAGAACATTCTAAAGGTACTGGATCAGGATAGATTGAATTCCTTTCTTGTGGATATGGAGTGTTGCACTTTGCAACAAGAAATATTGAAAATGGAACCCGAAAAATGGCACCCATAAATGGCACCATAGGGGGCTTCTGATTTAATTTTCCCTTAACTAAATTGGAATAAAAATTGTAATTTCATCTCATGACAACTTGTATTAGTTAACTAAGTTAGGAAGACTTAGTTAGCTTAGGAAATTCGAGTTGAGGGTTAGAGAGGAGACATGTAGATTTATCCCATGATTTTATGGGGTCTAGTTACAATTATTTGTGATTTGTAATTAGTTAATTCAATTAATTGAGTTAAAATCAGTTAACTAGTTATAAATGAGAGATGAGATAATGAGAGGTCCAGTGAATTAAATCTGATTTGATTCACATGCAGTGATCAATCAGATAATTGATAATTCAATATAAAATTTGTTCCATGTCAATTCTAAGGAAAGCTCAATTAATATTGGAGTTAAATGTAAGTAGAATATTAGTTGTATAATTAGAAAATTGTACAGATGGTGCATACAATCAAAATAAGGCCTAAAATAAATCATTCCTTAATTAGAAAAAAATTCCTTTAATTGGAGGAATGAAGGCACAAGTTTAATCATTGTTTTTGTGAGCATGAGTTGGTGAGACCAAGCAATAAGAAGCACACGTTTGTGCATGGAGATTGTGAGAGAAAGGTGTGCAAGAGAAGCTTGTGCACGGGTTGGTAGTGAGACAGTCACCAGAGTGCAGAGGTTTCTCAGGAAGGGAAATAGCATTGTATTTTGTCATGGTCTTGAGTTTATGCAATATAAAGATAACACGGTTTTAAGCAGTTGTTTTCCCCAAATATACATTGTGTTTGATCCAGGTGGATATCGGTGGCCACCCACCTATTCCATTTGGACCAGCACCATCAATTCTTGCAGATTTTCACATTCAGCACAACTTACTATTTTTAGCAGGTTTTCGGGTCCTCCACTCTCGGAGCCGTTTTGGGGGCTTAATGATCCGGGTGGATATTGGTGGCCACCCACCTATTCCACTTGGCCCCCCATCTCATGGAGGATCTCAACGCAATGGGGACCATTGCTTCCTAAGGAGGGAGGGATGATCCAGGTGGATATCGGTGGCCACCCACCTATTCCATTTGGACCAGCACCATCAATTCTTGCAGATTTTCACATTCAGCACAACTTACTATTTTTAGCAGGTTTTCGGGTCCTCCACTCTCGGAGTCGTTTTGGGGGCTTAAACTAGTTCTGTGATCTACCTGGCCACCCACCTATTCCATTTGGACCAGCACCATCAATTCTTGCAGCTTTTCATATTCAGCACAACTTACTATTTTTAGCAGGTTTTTGGGTCCTCCACTCTCGGAGCTGTTTTGGGGGCTTAATGATCCAGTTGGATATTGGTGGCCACCCACCTATTCCACTTGGCCCCCCACCATTGTCTCTTTCAGTTTTTCAGTTTCGGCATAACTTACTAGTTTTAGCAGTTTTTCGGGTCCTGAACTTCCGGAGCCGTTTTGAGGCCCTAAACGACGTTTTTTGGGTATGAAAGCGCCAGCGAATTTTCTGATAAAATTCGTCCCGACAGCTGTAGTCCTCGGATAGATCTTTCTAACGAGCTATTGAACTCATCAAACGGAGATCGGGTGCCAAAGTTATGCCCCCGGGAAGTTGAACCACCAATTTACCCAAACGGGCGCCCACAGTTTTGGCGCCTCATCTCCTACGGTTAGGTTTTTGGACGTTTCAAATTCTACATTGTTTCTCAAAAATAAATAGGCCTTCGAGCCTCATTGTAACACAGTTCAGAGGTCTGTAGCCACCACATCTCTTCTCATAGATTCGCTACCAGCACCCTAGCTATTTTATTTCCATTATGTCTATAAGCATCTTTCTGTTATTTGATATTAATGAAATGAAGTGTTATTTCCGCTGCATCTCTGTATTTATGGTTATGTGTTTATTCTGTTGCGTTCCTGCATAAAATCCGGATCAGTGGTATCAGAGCGGGACTGTTCTTTCTTTGTTTTTCTTTGCATGTCCCCAACGCGGTCAGGGTATAAGGAGTTAGGGCTCGATCTGGTTGAACCCTTGCAAGATCAGCCTCGCAAACCCCGACGACCTCCCATGGCGAAAGAAAAGAAAGACGAGGGAGCAGGAGATCCTATCAAAATACTGCTCGAGGAGGCTCTCGAGAAACAAAGGAACGTGATGATGGATAACTTTGCTCAAATCCTTCAACGACTGCCCACATATGGCGCATTTGCATCCAACAGCCACTCTGGAGGCGCCACTCCCTTCAAGGTACAGGTAAACTTTGACATTCCTATATTTGAAGGAAAAATAGATGCAGACGCTGTAGACAGATGGTTAAATTTGTTGGAAGGGTATTTCTCGGTCCATAACTTTTCTGACCGAGAAAAGATTATTTTTGCACTCCTCAAAGCTGCCCCCCATGTCAAAGACTGGTGGGAAACCTACCGTGAGCAAGTGGGCGAAGGGGAACCCTCTCTTTTCTCGGCCACACCCACTTGGAATTCGTTCCGAGACGGCATCAAGGAACAATATTACCCTGTGGGGAGCTATGAGGACAAATACATCCAATGGACCACGCTGCGGCAACAAAAGGATCAAGATGTGCACGAACTGACGAATCTGTTCCATACCCTGCGCACAAAGTTAGGTATTAAAGATTCAGAGAGACATTTGGTGCTCAAGTACCGCGGCTGTCTGCACAAACACATTCAGGAGGAAATGGAGTTCCTCGACATTACATCGCTTGGCACGGCATATCGCTATGCCGCCAAGATCGAGCAGAAATTTAAGCAAAAGAAGCGAGACTTTGGATCTACGAATCCGAAAGGTGCCCCCGAACCGAAGAACAAGGGGCAAGGCCAAAGCAATGCGACTCAGAACAATACCACAAATCCAAAGAAGGACACAGGGAAGTGGTGTGAATTTCATAACAGCCCCACTCACAGCACAAACGAGTGTCGGGCCAAACAATCTTTGGTGGCTAAACTAAAGGCACCCGAATCAGATGCATTTTCTGATCCTGAGTTAGAACCAGACAAAGGTAATGACAAAGGGAAGCAGATCATTGATGCGGATCCCAGTGCCATTGTTGCCACCACCAAGATCCAGAAGGAGGGTCCAGAGGATCCAGAGGAGGGGGGAGCGCCTCTTCCAGTCGCAGATGTGGGTGAAGGGTTCTCCGCTGCAGTTTCTCGTCGATAGCGGAAGCCAAAAGAACCTCATTTCAGCAGACGTCGTGAAGTGGCTCGGCCTACCAACCATAGCACACCCGCAACCGTATACCATTGGGTGGCTCCACCCAGGGAGAGATCTCCGCATCCGCCAGCAGTGCCGACTTCCATACAGTATCAAGCCATTCACGGATGAGGTATTGTGTGATGTTGCTCCTCTTGATGTAGCTGATGTATTATTGGGCCAACCATGCTTATGGAGACGACATGCTGTGTATGAGTCTAGGCCTCGTGCTGTTATTATTACTTTGGGAAATAACTTGTACAGGATACCGGAGGTAGTACCGCCTCCTACCATCTCTTTGACTACTGCAAAACAACGCAGTAAGATTGTTTCCCAGACCAGGAAATTCATTTTCCTTACGACTCGCTCACAGGGAAAGAAGAATATTGTGGCCACAACCTCGAAGCAGGGCTCCCTTTCACGGCTGCAGAAGATGGACAAAGTCATGGAGGAATACGATGACAATTTCTCCTCACTCATAGAGGTTCCTCTACACTGTCAGGACAAGCACTCCATTGATCCGACTCCCAATGCACCACCACCTGATGTTGCCATACATCCTACAACTACACATACAGAATCCAAAAATGTACTGTATGAGGCTGATAAAGAAACAAAATTTACTAAACGCATCCAGCATGTCCACCCGCAGGTCCATGACATCTTCAACACATCTAATACTCAGTTCAACAGAATTTTCCTCATCTCATGGAGGATCTCAACCCAATGGGGACCATTGCTTCCTAAGGAGGGAGGAATGATCCGGAGTGGATATCGGTGGCCTGCCCACCTATTCCATTGGGACCCGTACATATTCTTGTGATTTTCCCTTCAGCCACAACCTGTTGCATGGATTTCGGGTCCTCCACTCTCGGAGCGGAGGTGCGGGCTTAATGATCCAGGTGGATATCGGTGGCCACCCACCTATTCCATTTGGACCAGCACCATCAATTCTTGCAGATTTTCACATTCAGCACAACTTACTATTTTTAGCAGGTTTTCTGGTCCTCCACTCTCGGAGCCGTTTTGGGGGCTTAATGATCCAGGTGGATATTGGTGGCCACCCACCTATTCCACTTGGCCCCCCACCATTATCTCTTTCAGTTTTTCAGTTTCGGCATAACTTACTATTTTATGATTTTTGGTCACGAACTGGGGCCATTTTGAGGCCTCAGCGTTTTTGGTATGAAAACGTGACCAATTTTTTGATAAAATTAGATCGACAGTGTCAGTCTGGATAGATCTTTCTAACGAGCTATTGAATGCGTCAAACGGAGATCGGGTGCCAAAGTTATGCCCCCGGGAAGTTGAACCACCAATTTACCCAAACGGGCGCCCACAGTTTTGGCGCCTCATCTCCTACGGTTAGGTTTTTGGACGTTCCAAATTCTACATTGTTTCTCAACAATAAATAGGCCCTCGAGCCTCATTGTAACACAGTTCAGAGGTCTGTAGCCACCACATCTCTTCTCAGAGATTCGCTACCAGCACCCTAGCTATTTTATTTCCATTATGTCTATAAGCATCTTTCTGTTATTTAATATTAATGAAATGAAGTGTTATTTCCGCTGCATCTCTGTATTTATGGTTATGTGTTTATTCTGTTGCGTTCCTGCATAAAATCCGGATCAGAGGTTCTACATGTGAAAGGGGCTAAAATAATGAAGTGGTTTAGGGTTTGACAAGACTCCAATCTTATAAAAGGAAGAGGAGAGCAACATGAAGGGGTTGTTGAAGATATTATTTCTGAAGGTATTTTCTGCTGAGACATTCCTCATTGGGGGTTTTCCTATTTAGGAATCCCACCTCCTTCCTTGAGCAGCTCTTGGAGGAGCCTTGTTTGTCTTGTCCACTATCGGGCTTGGGCCAAGCTTCACCTTACACCTACAGCACTGATCCTATTGAGGGTTGGGTTGTCCTTGTGAGTTGCAGCAAGTGGAAATACTAGATCTGCTCAGATCTAGATTATACTAGTGCCTCTTCTTAGTGAGTGTGTCTTTTAACCTCCTGGAAGAGTGCATTAGCCGTTGAGCTTCAGATTCAAACTCTAGCATCAGGCCAAATCATTCTTAGAGCCTACCGCGTATTTTCTATCCTTGAACTATGTTATTTGCAAGCTTGCATTTGCAGGGTGCTTTGTTTTCATTTTCGAGGAGAGATCTTCGGTGTTATGATTCTTCCTCTCACTGAGGTGATCCATGGATTGGCCATCCAATCCATGTTTGTTTAAGATATAATCTTCTATTCTATTTTATGATTCATAAATTTCTGGATATTTCTGCAGATCTGCAACTCTAGATCTCAGATCTACTCTCTGTGCTTCATGTGTTGCAGAAAACCCAAAGGGGAATGTATATATGAGCATCTCTTGTACACATATCTGAATTCGATCTATATTTTTATGTATATATCTACTCTAGATCTAAGTATTAATAAACTGCTACTTCATCCCATTAAAATAATGTTGTCAGGTTTATGCAGAGTTTTCTTGTGGTTATAGCACCTCATTTCTGAGGATTTTTCCTGTATAGTCTTATTCTTTCTCTTGTACAATGTATGGGCTGTAATGTAAATCTGATTTACTGTTATACTTCTAATCTTTGAACCTCCATATTAGCCTACTTCTTTGCTTCAGTGAAACTGCATTATTTTCTGAGCATAATTGTTTGTTGTTGTTGCAGTCCCCTTTGGGGCATTTTTCAAGCAAAATAGGTGTGGGAGATCTGTTTAACCCACCTAGGAGGATTTTTTTTGATATCCTCTTGTATTTATGACTTAGATACTCAAATATAAGGGATCCAAGTGCTGGTTTCAAATCCCGTAGCAGCCATTCCTTGCTGACAGTTCCCATTTTAGGGATATTACAGATTGGTTTGTTTTCAAAACCCTTGAAAAATTTTAGCCTCTCTGTGTTGTGGGTCTAAAATCTGGCTTCACAAAGAATCAACACCAGATCTCTCCCTAAGCCAAACCCTCCTACTATAGTTTATGACCCAAAAATAATCCTAAGAAAAACTTCTAAGACTAAAGACTCAACTATTGTTAGACCAATTCACAAAGAAAATTATGTTCCTGAAAACCTTACGTCCTTGCAAGATACCCAATTTGACTTACATCATAGAAGAAACTTATTCAGAACTAAGTCTCAAAATTGGATAGACTAGACAGACCTTGAGCCTACAAACTTACAGCAGAGTCCTAGTAGAGAAGCCTCTCCTTCCACTCCTCCTGATTTTCAGTTTCTCCAACACTTTGACTCATTTCGATCCAAATATGCTCAATCTCAACTAGCTGGTCCAAGTACATCTGCTACCCCCACTCATACATCCACTGTGAAAACCACTCCATTTAATCCTCCACCCCCCCTCATAAACTCTCCTCTTGTAAATTTTCCTTGGATTCCATTACCTCCTATCATGGCAGCATGGTATGCCCCCCTAGTACTACCACAACCTTTACTGCCTATGCCACAGGACTACCAATCTAAAATCCCTCACTTTACTGGAGACGATTCTACAACTGCCCAATAGCATGTAGACAAGATGAATTATGCTTTTGATTACCAAGAAATAGAAGAGGAGACCATAAAAATGAGAATGTTTTCCAAAATTTTAGGAGGAGATGCAAAGAAATGGTTCAAAAAATTAAATCCTAACAACATTCATGACCTCCCGTCCCTTTATTAAACATTCATAAAGAAGTGGGAGACTAAGAAAAATCCTCTTCAAATCCTATCAGAGCATGATAACCTTAAGAGAAATGTTAGGGAAAGTGTCCAAGACTACTGCACTAGGTTCAATAGTGTATACAATGCACTCCCTCCCCACATGAAACCCCCACAAGGCCTAGCCTTAGTAAAATTTCCAGATGGATTTGATCCTGACATGTCTTATCAATTAAGAGAAAGAGATCCCCTTACCTTAGAATACATACAAAGGGGAGCAGTAAGTGTAGAAGCCAACCTAAATGCTAAAAGGGCTAGATTGAGAGCAGAAAAGAATGTTACATACAAAGAGGAAACTATAGCCTCCACATCTAATGCTAAAATTGACAGTCTAGTTAGGACAATGGAAAGGATGATGGAGAGAATTAACTTGAATGAAAGAGCACCTCCAAGAGAAAACCAAACAAACCCTCAAAACAGAAATAGAAACCAAAACTTCAAAAGTGACCCCCCTCAAATAAGATAAATAGAAAATTACCAGCAAATTAGACCTCCTTTCCAAGAAAACTATGTAGATGAAGAGGAAAGAGAGACTGAGGAGCCAGAAGAAAATCATGTCAATCTAATAGACTCCAATAATGAGGATGATGTTTTCCTCATAGAAGAAGAACAAGCTCTGTTTTCCTCAAACCAAAATGAAAGAACATATGAGGATTCTGAAGAATACAAAATAGGGTTTGAAAATTCCATCATGGAGGTTCATAGGCAGTATGACCTCAGAAGTATGAAAACACAAGACATCCCCAATAGGAACAAACCATAGATTTCTGCTAGGAAGACCCCTGAAAAAATTCCTAAAAGGACAGCAAAAAATACCAACATAATTGTTGAGAATCTTGATCAAAACAAAAACAAAATCAGCCAACATGATGGTGACCAAAGCTGCCCTAGTACATCAACTAGTGGCACTGAAAAAACCGCTTTAACTGACATTCCAAATAAAACTCAGCAAACTAAAGTTGTTGAAAATACCATGTATGATAAAACTGATGTAAATATTCCAAGAACACAAACACCATTCAGTATTGAGGGAGAAATTTCCAAAATCAAAATATTCATACCCCTTACTGAACTAGTGACTCAAGATTTATATAGATCTCAAGATTTGAAGGCTTTAAACATAGGAAATGACACTGATACTCTAAATCTAATTGATCACAAGATAGAGTTGTTGTTTGGACCAGAGGTAGAAGGAAATTTCCAAGAGGGACTCGTGCTTCCATTATGTCAGTTTGAACATCCATGACAAAATCCTACACAATGCCATGCTAGACTCTGGTGCTTCACACAACCTCATGCCAAAGGTAGTTATGGATATATTAGGCCTTGAAATAACCAAACCATACAAATACTTGTACTCTTTTGATTCAAGTAGAGTTAAATTTCTGGGCCTGATCAAAGATCTATGTGTCAATCTAGCACAAATACCAGCCAAGAGCATAGTCATGGACATTGTAGTGGCTGACATTCCCCCGAAGTATGCCATGCTTTTATCTAGATCATGGGGAGAAAAACTCCAAGGAAACATCCAAATGGACATGACATATGCTACCATTCCATTCTTTAACCAAAGAATAATATTGTACATATAATCTCACATGAAATACATGGTAAGCAGCCAATATAGGCCAAACAACACCCCTTTCTATTCGACCCATTCAGACCTTGACTCGTTTATCTTGTATAATGAAGCTGAAATTAATGAATAAGTAAATGAAAAAGAGGGAGATTTAGACCTATAAAAACAGTCAAACCAAACAAAAAATCAAGAACATGATAGCCAAAACCCTAGCAACCATGAACAACAACATAATGGAAAATCTAAACTTGAAACAATTTGGACCATGAGCTTTGATGGCTCTTGTGGCAAAGCTGGTTCAGGAGCAGGTGTTTGGATACACAACACCAATGAAGGTCACTCTTACAAGTTATATTTTCCATGTACAAACAATATTACTGAGTACAAAGCTCTTCTCTTAGGATTACAATGGTTGAAAAACATAGGAGCCAAGAAGATTTATGTTCAAGGAGATTCCAAATTGACCATTAGGAAAATTAAAGGAGAATATTCAACCAAAAACCCTAGGCTAAGAAAATATAGGACAAGAACAGCCCATAGATTTCTTCAGCAAGGCACTAAGAGATGCACCTCTGAAATATAGCATCATGGAAAAACAAGCTTTTTGCTTAATCAAAGCCTTAAAATATTTCAAAGTTTACATCTTGCATTCACATGTCATTGCTTTTGTTCCTCATGTAGTTTTTAAGGACATACTAACTTAGGATCTTGATGGTAAAATAGGTAAGTGGATTGCTGTCATCTTAGAGTATGATTTGGAAATCAAGCCCACCAAGTTAATCAAAGCGAAAGGACTAGCCAAATTGATGGCTGAAGAAAACTTTCAAGCATTGGACATAAACATGATACATTCCTTGGATGAACATGAGGAGCTAGTGACTCAACCTATTGAAGAGGAATTTTTGAACTCACTTTGGTATGTTGACATATTATATGTGTTTTTTAATCTGAATGCTCCTCCTGGTTTGTCCAAAACTAAGGCTAGTCTCTTGAAACAAAAGGCTGTAAATTTTTTCATCCTAGATAAAGGTCTATATTGGAAAATTTTGTTGGTATCTTGCTTAAATGTTTACTTGAAGATGATGCAGATAGAATCATGCATGATTTTCATGAAGGAGAGTGTGGAGGTCATCTCTATTGGAAAACTACTACCAACAAAATCCTTAGAGCTGGTTTCTATTGGCCCACTCATTTCCCTAATATCCTCAAGCTAGTAGTGACTTGCCATAAATGCCAATTTTTTTAGGGAAAGAGAAAACTACTACCTTTTCCTTTACACCCTATCAATGTTGAAACTCCTTTTCAACAATGGGATTTATATTTCATTAGAGAAATCCACCCTGCTTCCTCTGCCCAACACAAATGGATCCTCACTGCAACTGACTATTTCACCAAATGGATAGAATCCATCCCTTCAAGGAATGCCACTGGCTTAGTAATCATCAAATTCCTTGAAACTAATATTCTGTCCAAATTTGGTTGTCCAAGAAAGATCATCACTGATAATGCTGCTGCATTTAAGTCCAAGAGAATGGTGAAATTTTACCACAAGTATCACATCACATTAGGGCATTCTACAGCTTATTACCCTCAAGGTAATGGGCCAGCTGAGTCCTCTAAAAATATTTTGGTAAAAATCATCAAGAATTTGTTGGAAGAGAACAAAAAGTCACGGAATAGCAAACTAGTGCATGCACTATGGCCAGACAGGTTAACAAGTAAGAAATCAATTAACATGTCTCCCTATTAGCTAGTGTATGGCATGGATGCAGTTTTTACAACATCCTTTGGAATTTCAGTGATGAAGCTCCTCCAAGAGCTACAATCAGAAGAGAATGATATGCAAAGGAGGTTGAACCAAACCATTCATTTGCAACAATCAAGGGAAGAAGTGTACAACAGAACACAAGCAGTGCAAGAGAGTATCAAGAAATTTTTTTATAAGAGGACCAAGGAAAATGATTTCCAGATTGGGGAAAAAGTGCTGAAGTGGGATTCAAGAAGAGAGGACAAAGACAAGCATGGAAAATTTGAAAATATATGGAAAGGTCCATATATCATCCATTCAGTAAGAGGTAACAATGCATTCTTCCTACAAGAAATGGATGGAACAGAGTTATTTGGAGATCCTGTCAATGGCAGGATTCTTAAGCACTATTTTTGTTGAAGTTCTTAGTTTAAAGCTTTGTTCATTGTACATAACATTTCTTGAGTAAAATATCAGAAAAATGAAAACACAAAAACAAAGAAAATATGAAAAGAGGACAGATAAAAAGAAGAGGTAAAGCCCCATACCAAAAAAAGAATATGTCTGAAAGTGTGCAAGTCTAAATTCCACTACTTCGAGAAAGAAAAGTCTTGTTCAGTCATACAGCCTAACCATGATTGAACATGTTTTAAATTTCTGCTAATAATTTGGAAAAGAAAGATTTTCCAAACCATTTAAACTTGGCTCATCAGTATACTAGGTTAGGAAAAGATGTCGGTTCCCAAAGCTTAAATCTGAACCAAAGAGAAATGAGAGGGATAGGTAACAAACTCCAAATTATGAGCCCTCAAGTTTCCAAGTTTTACTTGTACAAAAATAAAATCTGTGTGCCACTTGTCCAAGATGCCACAGCTCATGACAAATCAAACTACTTAACCTTGATTTGATCATGTTTTGAATTTTATGTTGATAGTGTTATCACTCAGATTTTCCTTGAAGTTGTGGAAAAGGAAAGTAAATCCGAGGTAACCACAAACCAACCTTCAGATACAGAATCTAGCCAATCTGTATCCAGAGAGGGATCTCTCTTTAAAATTTAGCTTTTGTTCTTTGAAAATATTAGGCTAGTTAAAGTCCAAGAGTTTTGTTTGAATTTGAATGGTGGAATCCGCCAACTAAGGGTATGATTGAGTATTTCAGGCCATTGGGCTATGGAGTCGAAAGGATGGCTTTACTGGATTAATATTCTACACACAAGATGGCTTTGCAGGGCAAGATAGCCAAACAGAGAACAATTTTAGAAATCAAAGTGAATGGAATGAATTTTGAATGGATGAAAGGCAATTAAGAATCTTTCAACATGTTCAAAGAAAGAAAGTGAATGATTACAAATAAAGAGCAGTTAAGAATTCTTTACTATAGTAATCAAAATGTTTAAACTAGCGAAACAAGAGCACTTAAGAATTCATTGCTTATAACCAGTTTAGAGGAAAACATCTAGAATAATCACAATTGAAATCAGAGTACACTTAAGTAAATTCTGATTTATTCTTTTATGTTAATTATTCAGAAATGGAACACAGTGATTTTATAAACAGATATAAAACTTAAAACATAGGATAGAAAGGACTTATTGAACTGTAGTCGGACACATGAATCCAGCAAAAAGTCTTGAGATTCAAAACATCATCCAGCAAGCCACAAAAAAGTTTCTCCAAAGCACTTTTATTCCAAAAGATCAATGTTACATCAAAGTAGTAGAATCCACCCTCAATAAGTCAATCGAGGGCTTATTTATACAAAAGATTATTTTAAAATATCTCATAACAAAAAGATATAATCTAGGGTGACTAATGGATAAGTTACAAAAATAGAGACAGATGGTCTCGTAAATAGGACAAATCAGCTGATGTTGTGTGCTGTCTTCCTCCTTTTTAGAATGTGCTGGAAGCAGTTCCTTTGTTCTAGCTCGTTGTTGTCTTCTTGAGTAATTCATTTCTGACTGCCTTGCTTGTCTGATACTCTTTTATTTTTACTGATACACTTTAACTGCTGAACTGATACTCTTTGACCTTTATTCACCTATTTATCCTTTATCAAGATATACCTCAGGAAAATAGGCAAAATTTCACCCAAAGATAAATTTTATAAAATTTCCATCATCTCGTCCCACCATTGAACTTCTGGCACTCTGGTTCTTTGCAATTTTCTCAATGTTTCATCAGCTTCAGTGTATTTGAAAAAATTAGGCTGATACGGAAAAAAATGTTTTATTTCATGTTCAAGATAAAATAAACTCTCCAGTTTTTCATAAAGACTTTTCCCTGTTGGAAATGTTCCTTCTACCCATTCATATGTATTAGCATACTTTTCAATCTCAGGGATTCTTTGATGCATGTAGGGTGCTGATTTGTTTTTCATTCTTTTGTCACAAATAAAGTTGAATGGGTCATAGGGTACGATGGACATGTCACGGGGAATGGGCGGTAAGCGGTATATTCCGCACTGCTTTTGGGAGCAAGCAGTTTCTTACGAATTGGCATCGATTCCATTGAGCACACGACGCGTGGCCAGTGCACTGTTTGGAAAACGCTCCCATTTCGTGCGTTAAGTCTCGAACAGAGGATGGGCAGCGAAATTCTTGTGAGCCGTAGATCTTCAGCGGAGTGATCCAATGGTGGACCAGACGGGAAACGATGAGGGATTTAACGCGTGGGCCCAACACGATTATTTATGAGTTAATCATTCCGGGAAGCTTTCGATTGGCGGAGGGGTAAGATTATTAATTAATCCAAGTGATTAATTAATATATTTGGTTTATGAAGGGTCGGGGTTACGGATGGATTTGGGGTTTTATTTATTTTTTCATTTTAAACATATAAAATACATGTTTAAACTTTGTTTTTTGTATATTTTTTATTATATGATAATTAAATTAAATCAATTCAATTAACATAGGGGGCGGGACTAGTTATATAGATATGTTTTTAGCCAAAGGGATTTATAATGGGGGTATTTGATTTTATCATATGGGTTTAAATACTTTGGCTAAAACGTATAATACAAAGGTTTTTTGGGATATTACATAGGATGAGTTATATATATAGGAAAAGGTAATTTGTATAAGGATTTAATAATTAAAGTTAAATGTTAATATGACAAAGGAACATGGAAAACTCAAAATTCTTTACACAACTAAGAAAGTGAAGAGTTCTGAAGCAAATTGCATTATATCAACTTCAACACTTAAATTTAGAATAGCAAGTAATTTTGAGGGATTTTTATGAAATATAGCATGATTTTCCTAAGTAAAATGGAATTTTACTTAGGAAAATATTAAAAGTGAATGAGTATAAGGATAAATAACTTCAAGTACTTAGGTCTTTTCAATTATTAGGCCGAGGGTCCGGTCCCTCCAAAAGTCAAGGAAATGCCTTGAGCCCCTTTAATCTTCAAATCCCTTAGCACTTTGGGGAAATTAGTAAAAAAATTTAGAGAGAAAGTGAGATGGGAAGTTAATGATTTTGACTTTGCTTTCTGTGAATTTTTCCAATGTAGCATTTGCCTTTGCACTTGTGATGAAAGTAAGATTGAACACATTTAGGGCCAGCATTCATCACATGTAATTTCAGCAACAACATCTACCTACCCTACTTACCTTACCCTACCATTTTCTCTTTTTTATTAGGGTGCATTTGGACTAGCAAACCCTTATCAATCTTCTTTTCTTTTACATGGAAAATCTATCTAAGTTTACACTTATTACATCCAAGGGCTCAGATTAAATTGTTGAGCACTTTTATTAACTCTACCTATCTACTTATCTGCCAAGATTAAACAGTTTGGCTAGATATTTATTCTCTATTCTACAACATGAAATTGAAAAATGAATGAGTCAAGTTTAAACAGTTTGACTCTTCATGAATTGTGGCAAAATTTTGACAAGCTGCACACAATTGATTTATTACAGAAAATGAAATAGTAGTGGCATTTGGACTTGCACACTTTCCTTGGCCTTTCTTTTAATGGGGTTCATTTTCTTTCACTTTTTTGACCATTTTATTCTTCTTACCCTTTGATTTTTCTTTTAGGGCACACCCTCTTTACATTTTTTAAATTTTTTGATTTTTTGAAAATATGGAAACCTTTGCAACAAGAAAAGGTATGAACATATTGCATAGTTCAATAAGACAATCATGAAAAATGACACCTATTGGTATAGGAGTCTAACAGATAGATTAGAGAATGAAAATTTGTCAAAATTCTTAACCTTGATAGATAAGTAGATTAGGTAGAGAATAAAAAGATCTCATTAGTCTAATCTGAGCTCTTGGAAGTGATAAGGGTAGAAGTAGATAGTTTTTATGCTTTCAAAAGAAAATATAATGTTCAGGGTTTACCAATCCAAATGCACCCAAATGGAGAAAAAATGTTAGGAAAATTATGATGGGTAGGTAGTGGTAATATTGAATAAATCATGTTTTTTAGATTAATATCACAGCTTCCAAGAACAACAGCAAGATCAACATTGCAAAAGGCAAAAAATCAGTAATCATGTAAGGCACTTCATCTGCAAAATCAGAGATTTGAGATCTGAGGTTCTAGACACCTCCTGAAAGGAGCTACCCTCCCCAAGTGGAGCCACTGTTAGTCATCAGTATCTTTCACTATCTTTGGATGACTAAAGGGTGTTTATATATTTCTAAAAACAATATTCCATGCATATCTTGAGTTTCAGAAATCTCACTACTTTCATTATCCTTATAGAAACTTTTTCACTATTCTATCAGCTTGCCATTTCATGGTCACCCTATTGCTCCTAAAAACTCCTTATTGGCTTATATCTCTCATTTTCATCCTCCTTCCCTGCCTATGACCTCATTTCCCTATTTTCCCCTTGTCACTGAACTCCACCTTCCTCTAGGGTTTTCCTATAGCTAACTCATTCCCATTTTCTCCAGGTCCCTTAAGCATTGATGGTCTCAAAACTATTTTTGTAGGCTCTTTAGATAAATCAAGTACATTGGATTTTGGATCTTCAATACATCACTTTTGACAATACTCTGTTTTCACTTGAGAAGCCTCCAAGTGAAATTCCAGTCAAAATCAGGTCGAAGGACCCTCGCACTAGGTCATTAGGGTTTTTACATGTTTTAAGGTCATCATTGGATGTTTCAGGCACTGATTTTCCTTTTGTAGAATCTGGCTCATATGTAATAGAATTTCAAGACATGGTTATTCAAGAAGGACATAAAATATTTCCAAAGAAGATTAGCTCATCAGTTCAAAGTCTACAAATGAGAAAAATGGACAAAGTTTGGCACTTATATAGGAGTGTTGAAAGTTGTGTCAGCAAAAAGTACTAATAAGGTAGATTGTATACTCCTGAATGAAAAAAATTTACAACCAATAAAAGGGAAACAACTTGGTCCTATAAATAATTAGGGTTTATACACTTGATGGTCCAGTTGAGTGCCAAAACAATGATCCCTTGTAGAAATGACATGGAGGAAGCACACAAGGCCAAACATGAAGAAAATCTATCAGAATAGATTGAATAAAAATGGAAAAGGTGGGGTGAACAGGACAGAAATGAATGAACTTGAAAGGGCTATAGAGAACTTAGAAGACAACACTGATGATTGCTACAAAAGAGCTGCAAACACCTAGGGTTTTGAAGAAAGTGGTCAAAGAAGGTGAAAAGATAAGTTGAACTCCATGGTGGAAAAAAAATAGGATTTTTGAAGATGTTGCTATGTGGCTAAATCCCAAAGGTGTCAAAATGAGCTTGTCATGCCTAAATGACCAAAAGAAAGGTCAAATTTATCACTTTAGCAAACCCGCATGCAAACAGTGTAAAAGGGTTAGTGAGGAAAAAAAAAGGACTTTTGACATTAGAAAGTGGGTTTTCATAATTAAATAAAATTCCTATCATCTATAAAATCCCATTTCACATTTCAAATGAATCATTATTGCTTGTCAAAATACCAAGAGCACTCAAGAGAGAAACATTTGTGAGTTTTATAAGTGAATTTGGGCAAATTATTTTGGTGTTGGGCGCTCAGACTGGTGTTGCGCCCCTGGAAGCTAGCGATGCGTGCTTGGAATTTCTCCTCCGTTCAATTTTTGAAGGCGTTGCACGCTTGGGAAGTGGAATTGCGCACCAGGCAGAGCGCTGCACTCTTGCCCGACACACCCAATGCAGTTTTATCTTGGCACTGCACCCTCAGCAACTGGCGCTGCGCGCTCATCTTGGCGATGTTCCCTTGGACATGAAGGGTTTCTAAGCCCTCCAACAATTCAAACCACTTCAAAACACTTTCAAATTTCCTCCAAATTTTTCTAAGGCACTGGGAAGAGTTAAGTACATGACATGAGCTCATCTTCAAACTATTTTGGTCATCATTTATTGAATGGAATGAATCCCTAACAAAACCCTAAGTTTCAAGTTGGAGATCATTGTTTAAACCTCATTTCATCTTCCTAGGTAGAGTGTAAGTGATAGACAGGGTAATTACACAGCTGGAGGGTTGTCATTGAATTGTTTTTCCTCTCACTCATTCTCATACACCTATACCCTCACTCACTCATTCCCTCATTTGCAAGTCTAAATTTTCTTCATCTCATTTCCATTTACACTCCAGAGTTTTATAAAAGCAGAGTTTACAATGTCAGAGGGTGAAGAAAATGGTATGGAGGCGCAAATTCTAAAGAGGCATGATCAAAAGGGAGGCAAGATAAATATATTTGAACCCCTCAATATAAGAGAGCTCATGGCATCTCCCCTTACTATTTCTTATTTCAAACATGTAGGTTTCTTTGAATTTTTTGAAAAGGTGCAGTAGGTGAAAAACCACCCTGAGCTAACTAGACTATATATCATTAACTTGCATGACAAACAATTTAATCTTGCAGGGGTCAGCTTTGAATTGTCTACAGATGCCATTTCCGATGCCACAGGCATACCTAGTGTAGGGGAGAAATGGTTCAAGAAGCTAACCTTGACATGAGTTACTTTGAGCCATACCTTAAGCCCAGGTATAAAGAACACAACAAATCCATCTTTCCTTTTTCTCACCTGCTTGATAGATATGCACCTATGATGAAGATTATAATGAAGTATTTTACTTGTGCGGGAAGGTTGCTTATGCATTTTACTAGAGTGAGGATGCTTCATATACCATACTATCTTTACCAAAGCATTGATAAAATGGCATACATAGTGCAAAAGAGAAACTACCCTCAGGAGATGCAAAGCTTTTTCCATCATTCTCTTATCAAGATGGTAATTATGCACCAACTACAGCAGAAAGGCAGTCCATGGGAGACCTTCATTTCCAATGAGGTTTTTACTGCTCCACAAGGCCATCATCAGCAAGATATACCTTCCTCATCTCATCCTCCCATTCCTACTGCTCCATCACTTCCTGCTATTCCTACATATCCACTCACTCACATTCCTTCTCCTCGTGATGATCCTCCTTCATCACCTTCCCACAACCCTTCACCCTCATCTCATGACACCACAGCATCAAACAGTGATGAGGGCAGTGATACAGATGGAACTAAGATGAGAAACATTGAGCCACTTCCTTTGACCTACCAAAGAGTCTACAGGCATGTGTTTGCTTCCCTTACGAGGCAAGGGGTCATCCCTTCTACATCAACAAAACAACTTGACAAAGGTAAGGAAAAGGTCATTGTTGAAGAGAAGGAAGATGAGTTGAAACTGAACAATAATTTAAACTTTTTTACCTTGAGAGTGAGGATGAGGAGAGGATTATAAACATGTTGATCAAGAGCAAGGATGCCCAGATTAGGGTGCTACAAACCAATCTTGGCAGGGAAAAGAATGTGATCAACTTCCTTGAGGTAGACAACCAACAGTTAGAGACAGAGAGAGCCATCAGTGAGGTCAGAGCTATCAGAGCTTGGAAAAAGGTTGGAAAGGCCAAGGCTAAGCTAGATGAGACCTTGGGCACTCTTGATGACAGTGAGGATGAGGAAGAACAACTTCCTATGAAGAGGCCAAGGACAATTGGGTTGAAGAAAGCTTTAGCCAGGGAAAGAGAGAAAAAGACAGTGAGTGAGCTGCTTGCCCTGGTTATCAGCTATGACAGAGAATCTTGGCTAGAGAGAGCCAATGTGCACCTAGAGGGTCAACTTGAGAAGGCTAAAATAGAAATTGATCTGCATAAGAAGATGACAAGACATTATGCCATGAAGAACAAAATTGCAAGGCCCAAGCTCAAAAGAGACCTTGCAAAGATTCAAGCACAAAATAAGGCAAAGGAGAAGTAAAATCTTGAAATCCTTGCTGATGTGTCTCTATATTCATCCCAACCATGATCAACAAGGTAAATTCCAAATTTTGGCACTTGGTGCAAATTTTGAGTTTTTGACTGTTTGGTCAGCAGAAAAAAAGGGCCAAACGGCTGGGGCACTTAAATTACAAATGGCTTGCATATTCATGATCCTCATGGAACTTACATCATCCTCAAAATAATTTAGGTCATTTGGAGTAGAATTGGTCCCTCAAAAGGGCCAAAAACCACCTACAAAACACCTTTCTGCCCTCTTTTCAGCACTTGCGCTGCCCCCTAAGAAGTCTTGGGAGAATGGATTTTTGACCAAGTAAATGGAATCCATTCTAAAAACGAAAGGAAAATTTGGAAACGATACAAGAAAGGCTTTCCAATGAGCTATCATGGAGCTCATTTGGACACCGGGAAGGCCTCCAAATCTCAGTTGCAAAATAGGTGATTTTTCCAGATTTGGCGCTACGCGTTTGACATAGCATTACACCCTTGTACCTTGGCAATGCGACCTTGCCAGAAATTCAAAAAATACATTGAAAGTTATTGAAAAATATATTTTGAAGGCTTTAAGGACAAATATCTCCAAAATTAGCTGAGGAGTTATTATTAGAATTTATTTTAGCATTTAATGAGTTTGGGATATTTTGCCTTGGGCCTTGCATGGTCTCAAAGGTCAAAGTGCCTTAAATGTGTAATTAATGACATTTGAAACCCTATTTAGGGTTGAACTCCTCATTTTGTAGTTAAATACTGCATGTATGCCTCATTGTTGAGGGTTGGTTGTTGGTTTATTGTTGAGGTCAATACACATAGACTTGGAGTTGTGAAGAAATTGGTTTTGGATCTTTGTGTTTGTCTTGGATGGAGCATCAATGGAACAATAATATTCGTAATATTCATGAACATGGTTAATGTTTATGTTTTCCTAATTTATTATTTGTTTCCTTATTTTTTCATATTGTTGCATCTTTCTCTTGCAATAGAATGGAAAATTTCACTTAAGATATGCTATTAGAGGCACCTTAAGTCTGTCTACTTCTATTGCTCTAATGTTTTCCTCTGCTAGGTCTGATTAGATAATTATTAATTGCTCTCTAGTTCCACTCAACTTTTTTTCCTTGAAAATAATTTAATGGATTCTAGCCAAAGAATTTTATGGTATGCTCTGTCCTTTGGTGTAGCTTAAAACATTGTTTTTTAGGCCGTTTCTTTGAAGTTTACTCATTAGGGTTTGGATGAAGAAGTTCATGGTTTGCCCTATCCTTTAGTCCATATTGAATAGTATCTTTGAAGGTATTTTATAGTTTTATTAAGGAAATTAGGAGTTCCCTGCTCTTTAATCATTACTAATGTGTTATCTTGAATGTTTTCTTTCTCTGAAGGTGAATAACTAGAGAATTTAGGAGTTCCCTGCTCTCTAGGGTTTGTTGGATAGTTGTTTTTTAAGTTTACTTGGTGAAGTTTGACCATAGAAGTTTATGGTGTGCCCACTCCTTTGGTTATTTCTTAAGCATATTGATCTTGAAGGCCTTTCTTGTTATGGTATTTGTTAAAGGATTCTTAATTTCCCTTTAAACCTACTATGTTCCCAAATTTAATGTTCATTTCACTCACATAAGCTACTAAGATACATTTGGCTTTGTTAGCTTGCCTTATGAAACACCCTTGAATCATTTTTTTCCTTCTTAATCCTTTCACAGACCCCATAGTATAATGGTTTGAATTTATCTTACTCTATCTATTCTACTTGACAACCTACCCAACCAAACAAACCCTATCACTTTAACTAAAGCAAACAAGTCATATCTTTTATCAAATATAGAGAGAGCCCTCTCTGAGTCCAGGAAGGCTTGGTCCTAGGACTCCAAAGATTGGTTTGATGTTACCCTTGTATATTTAGTCATTTCCAATCTACCAAATTACAGGGACCTAACACATGTAACAAATCCATGAAGTTGGTGCTTCTAGTAAGTTGATCAAGTGTCTACAGAAGAATGGAGTTGGTGCTTCCTGCTAGTGGGTTATAGAAAATAATTAAAGGGATTTGGTGCTTCCTTTGAGTGTTAGCTCACAAACATTGATGTAATAGAGTAGGAGTTCATATTTACATCAAATAACAAATAAGGTTTTGTGGTTTTTTTACTGGAACGGTTTCCATGTTAAACCTTCGTGTCCAATGTGTATGCTTCTCATGGTGTGTGTTGATGTGTTGATTTATTACTATGTTGCTATTATAATTGGTTTTTTATTACTCACATGAATTATTTCCAAGTTTGAATGTTTAATACAAACTGGAATAAAAGTAAAATTAGCCTTAATATTGATTCACCCCCCCCCCCTCCCCTGCCTCTTTGTATTAACATTGTTTCCCTCAATTGGTATCATAGTAGGGCTCCTTAAAAAACAACTTAATCGCTCGAAGGTAGATCAAAGGGAAACAATTGCTAATAAAACTTGGCTTACACCAGAAGGAGTCCCATGTTTGAATGGAGTAGAGTATGTACTATGTGTTGAGAAATCTAGGGCATTTTCTTTAGGATATTTCTCTTTATTAGTTATTACTTCTAAATTAATTTTTACTTATTCATATTAGGATCTTCTTCATGTTAAGTTATTAGTGTTATTCTTCATAAAAAAATAACCAATGCATGAACATAAAATAGACAAGAGACACAACATGCAGGTTATGATCTAGGTCCAAAACCTCTCACTCTATGAGAGGGAAACCCACACAAATTCTTCTTATAAAGATTCCAATTAATGAATACCAAGACCATGAGCCTTGACCTATAAGCCACTCCAAGACTTAGACACAAGCTTCTCAAGATAGTTAGCCTTTTTTATGATTCTTCTTCCACCTCTACTTTCTTCAACACATAACATAGCACTGAACTATCATGTCACTGTTATCATATCAAACTTGCAACATCGTAGCAACATTGAATATCATTAGCTTCTCTACATGAATGATATAAGACTTCGTATAAACACCGAGATAGATATCTGAGCTTTCATGTCACCTTGAAACATCTTCTTGTTGTCTAACCCTATACAGAAATTATCTGCAAACAAACCTTAAAAACAGAAAATAAACAACAGCGAGAGAATAAAACATAGAACAAATATACACAAATATTTTCCCCTAGATCCCAAATCAGGACTACCAGATTGATTTTTCATTATATTCCTTTTAGTGTTACAACAATTATATACACATGTCGAAGCGTTCATAAACCCCAATCCATTAACCCTGGATTAGAACATAACCATAGTTCCCTTGAATAGATCTACAAAATACCAGGGGCTGAAAACCATCATGCCCCAAAACCATGTGCAAACCCATGAAAAAAACCATGGGTGGGTCTGCCCACCAAAAAATAGGGTCCAATTTTTTTTTGACTAATCGTGGAAAGAATATAACACATACCCAACATTCTCCCACTTGTTGTTTTCTTTCCACAGGGGGCCACAAGAGAGCTTAGTCATTAGTCTAGCTCTACAATACCCATTGTTTCTCTACACCAAGAGAACTTTTGAGTGCTCACAGATTTCGTGAATGCATCTGCAACATTCTTCAAAGTGTCCACCTTTACCAGCAACACCCTTTTATCCTCAACCATATCTCTCACAATGATATTGAACATCAATGTGCTTTGTCTTTGAATGATAAGCAGGGTTCTTAGCCAAAAAAAATTTCACTTTAGCTATCACAGTCTATACTTATAGCTCGTTGCACTAACCCCATACTTGAACACAATCTTTGCAATCAAAATTCTTCCTTGCTTGCATGAGTGTCTGCCATGTATTCTGCCTCTGTAGTTGAAAGAACCACTACAGACTATGTTTTACTCATCCAACTGACTGCACCTCCAAATAGGCTAAACAAATACCCACTTGTAGATCTTCTTTGGTCCATATCTCTAGCCCAGTCTACATCAACAAAAACAAATATCCAAAACTCTATCCAATCCTAGTCTTCCTAGGTAGCACAAAGCATAATCACTAGTGCCACGCAAATATCTGAAAACCCACTTCACTGTTGTCCAATGCTCCTTCCCTGTTTTTGACATAAACCTACTCAATACTCCCACTACATGTGCAATTTATGGTCTAGTACATACCATTTCATCCATTAGTCTACCCACTACACTTGCATATGGAACACGGGACATATCCTCCTCTTCTTCTTGTGTCTTGCGACATTGTTCAGCAGATAGCTTTACACCTACAAGAATAGAAACCTTCACCGGTTTACTATCCTATGTATTGAACCTATGCAATATTGTCTTAACATACTTACTTTGGTTTAACCAAAGCTTCCTCTTTTCCCGATCTCTCTTAATTTCCATGCCCAAAATATAGTTTGCAGCACCAAGATCCTTCATGTCAAATTTGGAGAACAGTTGGGTATTCAAAACTTGGATAATTTCTTTGTCATTTCCAATTAGCAACATATCATCCACATACAAGACCAAATAAATAACATGGTCACCAATTAATTTAAAATACACATAGTGATCCTCTTTGCTTCTGGTGAAGCCAAGTCCCCATATATAGGTAACAAATTTATGATACCACATCCTTGGTGACTATTTTAACCCATACAGAGACTTTTTTAACCTGCATACCAGTTCTTTCTTACCCTTCACCATAAATCCTTTAGGTTGCTTCATGTATATCTCCTCTTCCAAATCCCCGTGAAGAAATGTTGTCTTCACATCCTTCTATTCTACCTCAAAATCAAAGGCAGCAACAACATATAAAAGTAATCTAACAGAAGTAACCTTGGCGACAGGAGAAAAAATATCACCAAAATCAATTCCTGCCACCTGGGAATAACCTTTTTCTACCAATTTAGCTTTGTATTTCTCCACCTTTCCTTCTACATTCATATTCTTCTTAAACACCCATTTTCTCCCGATGGGCTTCCTTCCAGCTGGCAACTCCACCAGATCCCATGACTCATTTTTGTGCAAGGATGTCATTTAATCAACCATGGCCTCTTTCCAGAGTTTTCTATCCTCTGAATCTACTGCCTCCCTGATAGTTCTGGGATCATCATTAGTTATAGTTAAATCAAAATTTGAACATAAAGCAAATGGACTATACCTTTCTGGTTGCCTTCTTTCCTGAACTGATCTTCTTATAGCTGGAGTTTGTGGCTCTTCCTCTTCTGAATCTTCTTCTATTGTAGAGTCTAATTCATCCTCCTTTAGCTCAAACTCTATCTTCTCATGTTACTTTGGTAGGAATTCATGTTTAACAACATATTTCACCTCTCTAAACACCACATCTCAGTTTTACACAATCTGCCTTGTTTCTGGGTTCCAAATCTTGTAACCTTTTAAACCATCCTTATACCCATAAAGATGCACCTTTGAGATTTATTATCCAACTTGGTCCTTTTATCCTTTGGAACATGTAAATATGCATCACATCCAAATACCCTTAGATGTGAAAGAGAGGGTTTACTACCATTCCATACCTCATGTGGAGTCTTATCCTCCAACGCTGATGAAGGTGATATGTTAACCAGATAACATGTAGTCTCCATTGCTTCTGCCCAGAATTCCTGTCCTAACCTGGTACCACTGAGCATGCTTCTTGCCTTTTCCATCAACGTTCTGTTCATTCTTTCTGCAACTTCGTTTTGTTGAGGTGTGTATGGATTAGTATTTTTTCATTCTATACCACACTTCTTACAGAATTCTTCAAATTCCTTCTTGCAAAACTCCCCACCATTATCTATCCTCAGTACCTTTATCTTATTCTCTATCTGGTTTTCCACCAGAGCCTTCAATTCTTTAAATATGTCAAAGAATTCAAATTTCTTCCTCAAGAAATATACCCATGTATTCCTTGAGAAGTCATCTATGAATGAGACATAGTACACAGATTTTCTGAGTGATGGAACTAACACAGGTCCAAACACATCACTGTGTACAATCTCTAATATCTCGTTTTCCCTCTTAGCACTAGAAGGAAAGCTCACCCGATTCTACTTCCCATATACAAAATGTTCACAGAAATCGAAATCCAGAGAGAAATTAGACATTCCTTCTACTATACCATTTCCATGCAGTATCTGAAGGCCCTTCTCTCGAATATGTCCAAGCCTTTGATGTCATAGCATGGTATTTTCTCCAGAGACCGCTAAGATTTCCACTCCACTTTCAAGAACCATAGAAATATTGCACCCATCAATAATAGTGTTATCCTGAAGCTTGTAAAGAGTTCCAATCCGAACTCCCCGCATTAATACCAGTTCTCCCCGAACCATCTTGTAGGTATCTTTCTCGAACACTGTTTTCACACATGCATCATCCATATTTCTTACAGAAATTAGATTTCTGGCCAATGTAGGAATATGTAGAACACCAAGAAGTGTTCTATTCCTTCCACCTTTCAGCTTCAGCTTGAATTTTCCACGTCTGACAATTTTAGCCTTCCTATCATCCCCTAAGAATACATCACCACCATCATACTTCTCATACTCACAGAACCACTCCCTAGTGAAGTGAAAGGATGCACCTGAGTCAATCAACCATGCCTCATGATCTACATGTGTATTTGAATAAGAAGCCAAATACACATCCCCACCTTCATCCGAGGTGGTTTTTTCCTTTGTAGAAGGAGCATCATCAGATCCCTTTCCTTTCTCAAGAGCTTTAGATCTGGAGTCCTTTTTGTAGTGCCCTTCCTTTCTGCATTTCCAACACACCTTTACAAAATTTCCTGTAGATTTAGATCTCCCCCTAGATTTATATCTCCCACTCGAAACCTTATTCTTGTTTTTGTTATGATACCTTCCTCGTATAGATAAGGCATATCCATTTTGGCCCTCCATATTTCTCTGTCTCATTTCCTCCTACAGCAAGGCTGAGACAATGTCATCAAAATTCAAGGTAGTTGTATTGCTACCTATTATAATAACCAGATTTTCCCATGAATCTGGTAACGAACACAAAAAACTGATGCATTTATCTTCATCTGAGATTTTAATATAAACTAGATAACAAATGACTTACCACAATATTGAAGGCATTCAGATGCTCTGTCACCGAGTCTCCATCCCTCATCCTAAGGTTATATAGCTTTTTTCACAGGACAATTTATTCACCAAAGATTTAGATTGGTACAAAGTCGCTAGCTTGTTCCACAAATTCTTCGATGTAGCTTCCCCAGATACATTCAATAATATTGAATCTGAGACACACAACTGTATTGTGCTCTTTTCCTTCTGATCCAACTTCTTCCAGTATTCATCTAACATTTTTGTTGGTTTAGTACCCAGATTTACCGTGATCCCCTGATATTTATCCACCAGTAGATCCTCCATATTGAGCTTCCACAACTCAAAACTCTAACCATTAAATTTCTCAATCTCTATATTTCCACTGCTCGCCATTTTCTTTCACTGCAAGAATCAATCCCACAGATCTTCCACTGAACAGGGTCTACCACAAGCCTGAGCAAAAAAAACCCCTCAGTAGAAAAGTCGTCCCCTTGAAGCTGAAACAACTCTGAAACCAAATGTAGGCTTTAACCCTGTAAAGAAATTATCTGTAAACAAATCTTAAAAACAGAAAATAAACAATAGCGAGAGAATAAAACATAGAATAGATATACACCGAGATTTTCCCCTGGATCCCAAATCGGGACTACCAGCTTGATTTTTCATTATATTCCTTTTAGGGTTACAACACATATATATACATGTCGAAGCATTCATAAACCCCAATCCGTTAACCAGGGATTAGAACATAACTGTAGTTCCCTTGACTAAATCTAAAAAATATCAAGGGCCGAAAACCATCATGCCCCAAAACCATGTGCAAACCCATGCACAAAACCATGGGCGAGTCCGCCCACCGAAAAATAAGGTCCAAATTTTTTTTCTAGAGGTGTTTCCCCGGACTCCAAATAGGGGGGGCTACCACCCCCCCGTGACCCCATGTTGCACCTACCACAACGTACATGAGGGACTATCACGTGTGACTAAACATGGAAAGAATATAACACATACCCAACATCTTAAATACATAGCATAGCACTAAACTGTCATGTTATTGTCATCATATCAAACATGAAAAATCGTAGTAACACTGAATATCATTAGCTTCTCTACATGAATTATATAAGACTTCGTAGAAAAACCAAGACAGAGATCTGAGCTTTCATGTCACCTTGAAACATCTTCTTTTTTTCTACTTTATCGGATCGCATTCATGTACTAGCTATCAGAGCCCTATCCCTTCACTCTATAGAGAAACATGCCCTCAATGTCCCTTCACTGTACATTTATTTTGTGATGCCCATCCTAGAAATTAAGAGATATTGTGTCCCCTCACCGAATTTTACTTTAGTGATATATATCTAAGAACTTCAGAGAGATTTTTACCCTTCACCGAATTGTTTTACCATAAAAAATCTCAGAGATACATTTCCAAAATTATGCCTTTCTATGGTGAACGAGGTTGCTATATATAGTTGTTGTTCTATCAATTGAGCCGACCTGAAATCTAAAATAGATGTGTCAATATAAGCTTAGCTGACATGAATTTTATATACATATTTGAGTCTGACATTAGAAGGAGAGTAGTGCTTGTCTTCGGAGGGCTAATAAGACTTTTACATTGACTCATATATAATGACATAGGTTCAAGAAGCGCTCTTCTTTCATGAAATTAATTCTTTGACCCTGTTATCAAGATAAATCCCCCCTGCAAACAAAGGCGAGCTCTCTATCCCTACAGTGGGTCTAACAACTCAATATTGTTTATAACATAAGCTTGCTTAACTAATTCTTAAAATGCAAAGAGGAAAGAGACATAAATACCTTTTTCCAACTGTTATCCTTAGATCCGTTGATTGTGACCTTGAACCTTGATCCTTGTAGGCCCACTTCCTTCTACTGATGGCACATGAATACATGCAGATGATCGGGAGACAATAGAAAACATGATATAATATATAATAAATGTAAACACTAGCTATCTAGCAGATCAAGGAGTACCATAACATTTGCATAATCATGTGGACAAATATAGAAAGAAAACATTAGATGTTATTATTGATAAATTAAAAAAGGAGAGCTTACAACTAAGCCTTGATGTTGGAGGCGTCCTTAGGTGATAATCTAAGTCCTTCACCCATCTCAAAAGAATTCCTTCTCCCGTGCACTTAGGCTTAATCACGATGCAAGCATGCGAAGGGATGAGAGTTCATAAGAGTCTGAAAATGATCAACCAAGATCTAAACTTGGGGGAATGAGGGATGTGAATTTATAGCAAGGAGAAGGAGGTTGGGAGCCCATTAAGGGAGGAGGAAGGCCCACTTTCTAATGTATGATCCGCCATGGATGAGATCAAAGCTCCAAAATGAGAGAGCTTGACCTTATCATTTCTGTTCAACAACCAACTTGTCACCCTTGAGCTTCTAGAGGTCGAAGCTTCTCCTCCATTGAGGAAGTACTACCAAAAATGGATAAGCATAGTTTTCCAATAAATTAGGGTGATGACAGCATTGGGCCAGAACTAGGATAAGGACTTCAGCGCGGTCATGGCACCAGGAACAGAGTTGACCCAGGAAACTAGGAATTTGACCAAGTTCCTTTAGTAATCTTTCAAGGATGTCTTCTTTGGATCTTCAAGGGGATATGTCAGCATATTTCTTTATGATGGAAAAATTACATAGGATTCGTCATGGGGCATTTTAAGATCAGGGAAGAAAAAATGAGCATGGTAAAAAATTATTTTGTAACAGATGTCCCCTAAAGCATGAAGGCAGAACAGGGAGTGATGGCTAAAATGATTTATAGACCAAGACAAATAACGTCGACCTCCTTTGGAGAACCTACCAAATCAAACGCTTACAATATATGACATCTCTGGTATATATATGCCTAATCACATGATGTTGCACTAGGCATCAAATGACACATGAACCCACGGTATGGTTGCAGTCATCTATCTAAAAGAGATCATAGAAATTAATCCATGGTATGGACACACCGATCCATATAGATAGGATCTGTTATTCATCAGTAATTTTTACCATCTATAGATGACTAAATATTGGTTCTAGATTTCTAAAAACAAAATTCCCTAAATATTGTGAGTTTTAGAAATCTCACTACCTTCATTATCCTTATACAATATTTTTCACTGTTCTATCATTATTCCATTCCATGTTCACCCTACCACTCCCAAAGGACACCTTACAGGCTTGTGCCACTCATCTTCATCCTTTTTCCTACCTATGACCTCATTACTATGTTTTTCCTTTGCCCATAACTCCACTTTTCATCTAGGTTTACCTATTGCCTAACTCATTACCATGCTTCCTAGGTCCCTCAAGCATTGATGATCTCAAAACTATCTTTTTAGGCTCTTTAGATAAATCAATTACATTAGATTTTGGATGTTCAATACATCACTATGTCAATACTCTGTTTTTACACTTAAAGACCCCAAGCCAAGTTTTAGTCATACACCAGGTCAAAGAGTCCTCCCACTAGGTCAATTAGGGTTTCATGTGATCCAAGGTCATCATTTCCAAAAAATAATATCATTCAATTTCAAGGTCTGCACATGAGGTAATGGACTAACTTGAAACTTTTGCAGAAGTGTTGAAAAGTATATCAGCAGAAAGTTGGTAAGGTATGAGGTCTTCTATTCAATGAAGACATCTTGCAGCAAGGAAGACAGGAAACACTTGGCCATAAGAAGAACTATGGTTTTTAGGTTGATTGGGTCAGTAGTGTGCCAAGAAAAGATCAAATGCTTAAATGACCATGGAGGAGGCACACCCAAAACCAAACATGAAGAAAAGTCTTTCAAAGATAATTGATGAGATATGTTAGAAAGGTGAGGTAAACTGGAAAAAAGTGAATGAAATTGAAAGGGCTATAGATAACTTAGAAGACAACACTGATAATTGTCTTAAAGCAGTCCAGATACCTAGGGTTTTGGGAAAGTGGCACAAAAGGTAAAATTTATGAGTTCAACTCCATAATGGCAGCAAAGAAATATTCTGAAAGATGCCACTGTGATCAGATTCTAGACTTGCAAAAGGTGAGTGTATCATGCCTCAAAGAGTAAAATTGTGAAGAGTATCAGTAACAGAATAATAGGTTAGTGTTTTCAGGCACCTGCAAGACAAAAAATGTCAAAGAAAGGTAAAAAACAGGGTTTGAAATTCCATGGTGCAAACATAAGAAGGTGTTGAAGCTGCTGCTAGGGAAAATCCTCCCAAAGGTGTTTAATGAACTGTCAGCCAAGAAGAAAAGTTAAGTTAATTTGATGATGAAATCAACAGAGGATTTTGAAGCTATTGTTGTGTGCAGTTATCACAAAAGTTTCAAATTATGCATGGGAAAGCTCTAGGATCATAAAGAAGCAAGTGTCATATCTCTAGCAACCTGCAAGAAAAGGTCAGAGAATATTAGTGAAAGAAAGTGAAAATGACTTAAAAAACCAAATAATGGGTTTAAAAATTTCAAACTAATTCCCAATTCTATTACAGGTCATTTTGCATTCATATAAATCTTTGTACCCTTGCAAAATTATTAGAAAATTCAAAGTGAATTTTTTTTTGAGTTTTTTAGGTCAAAATTGACTAAGTATTGAGGTGTTGCGCACCTGGAGTTGGGCGTTGTGCCCTTGGCATAGTATTCCCGTGTATTTCCTTAAGGCGATGTGCGCCTAGAGGCAGGCACTACGTTCCTGGCAAGACATTGCGTGCTTTCCTTATTTTCCCGACAGTCCAGACAAAAAGCCTTGGCACTGCGCCTTTTCCTGACTTGCCAGACAGGCCCGGGTTGGCACTGCGCGTTTGGCTAGGAGGGCCCTCCAAATGATTTAACCCTCCAAATCACCTCAAGACTACTTCAAATCATCACCAAGGCTCCTCCTAGCACATTGAGAGAAATATCAGTCAAAACAGGGGAAAATTGAGGTGGTTTCATTGGTTTGAGATTGGTCATCCATCAAAGCTTAACATAATAATTAGTCCCTTACGTTACAAAAATATTGACAATTGCATTCCCTTCCTTCATATCAAATTGTAATCAGTACAAGGTGTTGTCAAAGGTCGAGTAATTAACATGTCAAGAGAAGGGGCCTGATGCAAATAAGAAATCGAGTAGTGAAGAATGAAAAAAGACAATTGAGGCACATAACAGTGCTGATAAGAGCCCTAAGGTCAGTGAGGATATAAACGAAGAAAGCAACAAGGAAAAGGGCAATGATAATCATGATGAAGATGAGGCAAAAGTAGAGAGCATTGAGCCATGAAGAAAACAGTAAGGCTAGTAGCAAAGAGGCCTATGAAAAAACATGATGGGGAAAAGGAGGCTAAAGACAAAGAAAACCTTAAAAAACTAGCTGATCCACCCCCTACAAACATCCCAAACCCAATCAACATCACAAATCGAAAGTCTGGAAAGTTTTTTAAGTGTTTGGATTTTTTACTGTTTTTTATGGCCAAGGGCGCAGCGCCCTTGGCACTGCGCTTTTTCTTGGGGCATCCATTGAAGGAAAAATTTACATTTTTGGGTTCTTTAGGCCAAGGAAATCACACTCACCAAGTTTCAGCTCATTTGGAGCAAAACTAGTCCTCCAAAAGGATGCAAAACATGCACAATTTCACCTTTCTGCCTTGCTTTCAGAGCTGGCGCTGCGCCCTTAGCAGCCTTGGGAAATTTTATTTTTGAATAGTTAACTGAAGTCCAATCATAAAACCAATGGCATTTTTGGAAATTAGACTCGACAAGCTTTCCAACGAGCTATCACGAATCTCATTTCGACACCAAGAAGGCCTTCAAAACTTAGCTGCAAGATGACCCATTTTTTCTAGTGCAGGCGCTGCGACCTTGGACCTCAATGTTGCGTCCTTGCCTACAAAGTCAACAAAAGGCACAAATTTATTGAAAATAGATATTTTGAGGTTTTTTGGGCAAATCACTCCAAATTTAGGTGTTAGGATATATTTTTCATTTATTATATTAGGATATTTGTGCCTTGGGCCATGCATGGTCTCAAAGGACAAAAATGATATTTATGAGCAATTAATGGCCTCCAAAACCCTATTTAGGGTTTTGAATCTCCTTTACATGATAAATATTGCATGAGGGCCTCATTTTTCATGTTTTTTGTGTGTTGGTTACTTGTTGAATTGAGCATAGGGTCTGAGTTGTGTTAGCCAATCTATAATTTTTGTTACACCTAATGATGGCTAGAATTTGTTGGCAGCCTTCAAGAAACAATTTCAAGTTAACATGTTAGTTCTTGAAGCCTGGTTGTTCTCTCTACCCAAAGAAACCTACCTTCATTAATGTTTTCACTTCAAAATCCTGTTGTTTCCAAAGAGAAAATTGTTTTTCAAAGCCTCATATCCATCATTTCATTCCTTCGTTTTATCTTCACAATCCCTTCATATCACTCATTTTCCCCCTCATTTATCCTTTGTTTCCTTCAAAATCCCCTTTAAACCCGATGAAATCCCTTTATTCTAGTTTTAAACCCCTTTTTTATCCTATCGGAACCTTCAAAAACCCTTCAAAAACCTCCATTTATAGCCTAAAAACTTCATTTTTACATATAAGGCCTTAAGCGCTTTTTGGCTTAGGCCCTAACCCCTTTTCCTCCATATGACCCGCACCGAGACCGAGTGCTAAGCCCATCGGTGATCAACGCATCACACTTTCTAAGTTCTCTTCCCTTTTCCCTTTTTCTTCCGATGGCTGATCCACCGATTAGATCTGAGCCGTCCATTCCCCCAGATCCGATGGCTATCGCTTCATCGCATCGGCGTGTTCCCCTTTCCCTTTTGCCGATGGTTTTCCCCACCGATAAAATCCCGACCGTCGATCTTGCTTTTCAGATCAGACAACTCTCGCTAAATTTCACTTCGCAACTTCCCATTTCTCATTCCCAAATTCCTTTATCATCCCATCTCTGCCGATTTGATCAAGATCGTTGATCTCTCTGATCCAACGGCCTTCATTACATCGCCCGTTTAATCCCGCTCTCGATCATTTCCTCCTTTTCAATTTCTTCTGAATGATCTCGACTGTTGATCTAGTTTAATCTAATGGTCAACGCTCTATCACTTCTTCGCCTTTCCCCTGACCCCTCATCCACCATCTTTTAAACTCCAATCTCCTGATTAAATCTCTGTCGTTGATCTCCCCTAGATCCGATGGTGCAAGATTACTAGAGGGTCACCAATCCAAGGTAGCCCATACTCCCCAGTCCCCCCACAGTTAAATCTCCACAGTTGATCGTTTTCTCGATCCAACGGCCCACATTCTCCCATCCACTGCAGAGGCACCCCGCTGACGAGATCTTTCCGTACTCTCCATCCCCCCGCAGTTGATCTCAGTTGTAGATCTTCTCCATGATCCAACGGCCATTAACTCCCCTCCCACTTCTTCCTTTTTCCCTTTATATAATCGCCCCACCGTGATTTTAACCCTTTATCACTATAAATTCAATGGTGCACATCGTTTTACTCAACCTCAAGCCTCCCTGCTCCGCGACAAAAAATTTGACGTCATCACCTCGGCCCCACCATATATTTCCTCTGCTCATCTTATCTCCCCTCACACTCATTCACAACCGTAGATCTTCGGCCCAAAGATCTAACGGTCCCAAATTCGTTTCGCGCTCATTTCTCCAAAAGACTTGATCATGTATTTTCAACGCGAAAACGGTGGTTTTTTAGGAGCATATGTGTCGAGCGATAACTGGTATCACGTTCGATTATCACAAAACCACTTACCACTCTTATCCTCTGCAAATACCACCTCTGGTATTCCCAAAACTTCTTTCACCACTTCACGCCATAATTCAATTTAAACCCTGGTTCTGCCTTCTACCATGGGTATTTCCACCTCCGCTGCATTCTTCATTTCTCTGTAAATGCTCCTTCGCATCTCCCAAGCCTCTGAACCAGTTAAAACCCCAGCCCACAGGATTTATTTAATATTTTTGTTTGTTTTGCAGGTTTTAATGGTGGATTAATACACAGGCCTCCCATAGTCAAATATCAGTGGCAAAGGACTACAGGATGACGTTCCTGAGATCGTAAAATGAAAAAAGGGATCTACCATGGCTTCATGTGATTTATCCATGCCTCATGAACACTGGTAAAATCAATAAAACCTTCCAACGCACCAAGAACATCTGCACACCGAACAGAAGGAAATATCAGTGAAGAATAAAGATAAATGGATTAAGCGTAAAATTGAAGATCAAGAGCTTAACCCGTAAAGATTAAAGATAAAGCACAATATTGAGATAAAGGAATTAAAGTCAAAGAAGTTAGCAAAAGGAAAAATCACAAGATAGAAGGCCCCGTGCATGTCAAAGCGAAGCAATTAATTCAATCAGGATGTCTGGCCGCCACCATGATCAACATTTTTACCTACCAAGGGAAAAACTGGCAGTTTCTACAAACAAATACTTTTCAACTGACAGATTAGTTGTTGTGAAAGTATGGGAAAGCCTCAAAGCCCACTCTTTCAATTAACTTGTCACAGAAGTCTAAACAGACCTACTACAGTCAGAAGACATCTCCCAAAGAACACACGTTGGAGTTATTACAGCCTTCCAGATATGCCTCAAAGACAACAAGAAATACTAGAATGGGAAAGAAATTAATGTAATATTTATGACACTGAATGGGCATTCGAATGCTTTTCTCCTCCGTTTTAATTCACCATTAAGACCATCTCTATCACCTCTCCTCCCCATTCACCTATAAATCCTATTCGAACTCTCATTGTAAAGTTGGCATTTGATGAATTCTGAAGTAATACATAGAGTATTGTTTTGAAGAAGGATTGATGTTTTGAAGAAGTGTGGATGTCTTTGCTTTTCTTTTGATGAAGGAGGCTAGATCATTGGATCCCTGAGCTTGGTTTTGGTGAAGTACTCTCTATTCGTTAATTTTTTTTCCTGTTTTCACTTTGTTCCATTATGCTTTGCTTGCAGTAGAGTAAAAAGCTTAGGCTAAGAAATGTCTCCTACAGGCACCTTAGGCATGTTTACTCTTCACTGCCTTTATTTTTTCATCTGCTGAAAGGTTTTATTGAGTAGTTTAACTGCTTTAAAAACCCTTAAGTTTGTTTATTTCAAAATATTTCAAATAGTTACTGTCAAGGTTGAATTATGGTTTGCTCTATCTGCTTGCTGCCTCTTGAAAGCTATTTCTGAAAACATCCTTCAAACGTTATTGTCTGCAGCTTGGTAGAGAGGATTTGTTCTGATATCACCCTCTGTTTCTTGCCGAGATAGTCATATTTGAAGGTCTTTATAATTGCAGTCTTATATTTCTGGGTGTTCCCCCTCTTATGAATTCAATTAGTTGTGTTTCTTATATGTTTTCTAACTCCTTTAAGTTAAACAATTAGAAGAAACAAAGTGTTCCTCTCCTTATTTGTCTTACTTGAAAGTCTGTCTTGTTTATGTTATCTACATAAATTATGTTGGTAGGATTCATGGTTAGCCCTGGCTATTAAATATTTCTTTATGTTTAGATAGTGTTGCAAGTCCCTTTGTTGAAAGGTATACATAATTAAGGAGTCTTAACAACCCTTAAATCTCTACTTTTCCTTCCAAATCCTTGATGTTCATCTCATCCCACCCATATGATCCCACAAATCCATTGACTAAGTTAGATTTTCCCTTTGGTTCCCCAAATTCATCAACTGGAACTGTTTAGACTTCCACATGACTCCATTTCCCAATGGCTTGTAGATTTACACACTCCATCTATGTTTCCTAGATAATCTCTGTCCAACCAAAAAACAAAAAAATTTGCACTTTATAACTAGCCTAAAATCAACCTCTTAAAATCATAAAGATATATCCTTACAAACATATTGAGAGATCCCTCTCTGAGACTAGGAGGGATAGATCCTAGAGCTCTAAAGCTTGGTATGAATTTTGCCTTGTCATTTGGTTTGCTAATCAGCCAAATCACAGGACCCCAACATTTTGGCGATCACGGTGGGACTCTTGAGTTCATAGTTGTCTAGAAAGCTCTTATAGACTCATTAGTCCTTCAAACAACCATAAAAACTTAGAAAACCCCAAAAACATTCATATTGGTTTCATAATAAACATTGGTGTTGTACCATAAACATTTTACCTTCAAAAAGCTAAAAATTTCCACCTGGCAACTCCACTAGCCCCAGTAGGCCTATTACTCCTCTAAAACCTTTGGATTTCCCTAGGATTGTGCTAACCAACCCCGAGGAAGTTTAGAAACATAGTCCCCTATTACAGAAATCACTGTGAGAGGAAAACAGTCCTAAAAAGCCTCAGCCTCTCTAAATTTTGGAAACTGAATCTGGCTTCACATAGGGTCAATACTAGATCCCATCCAGATCATAATCCTCCTACCATATTTGATAATCTAGAAAGGATTTTGTGGCAAAATTCTAGATCTAGAAAACAAACTACTGATAGGACCATCTCAAGAACAAGATCTGTCCCTGAAAATCTCACAGTCCTGAAAGATCCTCACTTTGACTTACCTCACACAAAGAACCTATTTATAAATAAGTCTCAAAGTGATTTAAACCAAGCTAATTTTGAAACCACGGATTTACAATAGATCGTTAGCAAAGAAGCTTCACCTTCTACTCCACCTGATTCTTAGCTTCTCCATCATTTCAGCTCCTTCCATAACAGATCTGATCATCATCAGTTTGTTGGCCCAAGTGTTTCTTCCACTCCTATACACACATGCCTTGTTCAAAGCACTCCAACTCAACCCACTTTCCCTCTTGTAAATCTGCCTCTTGTAAATCCCCCATTACTTCCCATCATGGCAGCATGGTATGCTCCACTAGTGTTACCACAACCTCTGGTTCCTTTACCCAATGAATATTAGTCCAAAATTCCCCATTTCACTGGAAATGAACCTACTACTGCCCAACAACATGTAGACAAGATGAAAGATGCCTTTGATTATATGGAAATAGAAGATTAGACCATCAATATGAGAATATTTACCCAAAATTTAGGAGGAGAGGGCAAGAAATGGTTTAAGGGTTTAACTCCTAACAGTATAAATGATCTCCCTTCTTTACAACAAACATTCTTAAACAAATGGGAAATTAGGAAGAACCCTCTCCAAATACTTTCAGATTACAACAACCTCAAGAGAAACACTGCGGAAAGTGTTCAAAATTATTGCACTTGCCCCCAAATTTGAAACCTCCACAAAGCTCCGCTTTGGCCAAATTCCCTGAAGGATTTGATCCCGACATGGCCTATCAACTAAGAGAAAGGGATCCCTTAAATTTAGAAGACATGCAGAAGGGAGCTCTTAGTGTGGAAGAAAATCTGATTGAGAAGAGAGCTAGGTTGAGAACGGAGAAAAGATTCACATATAAAGATGAAACTATGGCATCTACTTCTTCATTTGAGGAAAAATTTGACAGCCTAGTGAGGGTAATGGAAATAATGTTGGAAAAGATAAATTTAAATGAAAGAACCCCTCCTAGAGAAAACCAAACCAACCCCCAAAACAGAAACATAAATTCAAATATCAGAAGAGATGCCAATCAAGATAGGCAGAGAGACAATGACCAACTAATTAGGCCTCCCTTTCAACAAAACTATGTAGAACAAGAGGATGAAGGGGAAACTAATAGGCTAGAATAAAATCATGTGAACTTAATAGGATCTGATGACGGAGATGATATCTTCCTCACTGAGGAAGAACAGGGATTTTTCTCATCAAAACAAAATGAACACTATCATGAAGAGTCTGAATATTATAGGTTGGGGTTCCAAAATGAAATTATGGAAGTTCATAGACAATATGATCTCAGAAGAAAAAGGAATCCATAAATTTCTAATGGCAAGAATACTAACACTACTGTTGGAAAAACCTCAGAAAATCAGCCTAAAAAATCAACAAATAATACCAACACCCTGGCCAAGAAAACTAATCTAAATAAAGATAAAATAGCCAAACAAGTGTTGAGAAAAGCTGCCCTAGTACTTCTGCTAGTGGCCCTATCAAAACAGTCCTAATAAAACTCAACCAGCCAAAATTGATGAAAGAAACATAAGCGAAAAAATAGATGTGAATATGCTGAAAACAACTCTTCCTTTCAGCCTTGAAGGTGAAATTTCCAAGATCAAAATTAGCATGCCTCTAGCTGAATTGGTAACTCAGGAAGTGTACAAAATTCAAGTTTTGAAAGCTTTGAATACAAAAATCGATACTGATACTTTAAACATGATGGATGACAAACCATAACTATTGTTTGGTCCTATAATTGAAGGAAAATACAAATAAGGGGATGTCCCTCCCTTTTATGTCAGTCTAAACATACATGATAAGATCCTACACAATGACATGCTAGACTTTGGAGCATCACATAACCTTATGCCCAAAGTAGTAATGGAAAGCCTAGGCTTATAAATTACTAGACCATATAAAGACTTATACTCTTTTGATTCAAGAAGGGTCAAATGCTTGGGCTTAATCATAGATTTGTGTGTTAACCTGTCACAAATTCCTGCTAAAAGCCTAGTGATGGATATAGTGGTAGCTGACATTCCCACAAAATATGGCATGCTTTTGTCTAGATCACGGGGAGCCAAAGTTCAGGGGAGCCTTCAAATGGATATGTCCTATGCCACCATACCAGTGGTTAGTCAAACCAGAAGATTATATAGGGAATCCCTCATGAAATACATGGTGAGCAGCAAAGACAAACCCAACAACACTCCTTTCTATTCCATACATTCAGACTTAGATTCCTTTATCCTATTCAATGAAGATGAAATAACCCAACAAGAAAAGGAAAGTAAGAAAGAAATTAGTGCACTAGAACATTTAAATTTGCCTCTCACTCAACCACAAGATGCCCCAAATATCAGCAACCTTGGGCAGGAAAAGGAAAAGGAAAATGAGATAGAAACACTTTGGAAGATGAGCTTTGATGGCTCTTGTAGCCAGGCCAGTTCAAGGGCTGGTGTATGGATACATAACACAAACAAGGGATACTCCTATAAACTAGATTTCCCATGCACAAATAACAATGCAGAATACGAAGCCCTCATCCTCGACTTACATTTGCTCAAAGACTTAGAGGTTAATAAGATATCAGTCCAAGGGGATTCTGAGTTAATCATCAGACAAATCAAAGGGGAATATTCAGCCAAAAACCCCAGACTCAGAGAATATAGAAATGTTTCCCTTGATCTCCTTAAAAGCTTTGAGAAATATGAACTCATTTTCGTACCAAGAGCTCAAAATCATCTAGCTAATGAACTTGCCTTTGCTGCCAGCAATTGCCAAATACCACAGATAAATGAACAGTTTAATATAAAGGTGAAAAATAGGCCAGCAGTACCTGACAATGAATATTATTGGCAAGTGTTTGAAAATGATAAACACATAAATGATTTCTTGCAGTCAAGGAATGAATTTCCCATAGTGACACCAAGTCCCAGCCATGAAAAATATTGTTGCAATGAGGAACAAACCCCTGAAATAGAACCCTCCCTTTTTGCTGACATAAATCAGTTTGAGCACCTTTTTAAAGCAAAGTTATTTGACAACCCAGACCAAAAGGACCTTGAAGTTTTACAATGTAAAAGTGATACTATACCAAAGGGCCTTACACCATTAGAAAAACTATTCAATTTCAATGATGTGGCCAAAGAACCGAAAACAGAGCCTACAGAAAATAACGTTGAGGAACATAACATAGGCAGCCCCACTGAACCCAAAATTATCAAGCTATCTAGCACCCTCCCAGCTCATGTCAAACAACAGTACATAGCACTTTTCAAAGAATTCGTAGATGTGTTTGCATGGGACTATAAAGACCTGAAATCTTATGATACTAGCATCATCCAACATAAAATCCCTCTTAATTAAAATTAGAAGCCTTTCAAATAGAAACTGAGAATAATAAACCCCGTTTTATTACCTTCAGTAGAGAAAGAGATTAGGAAAATGTATGATGTTGGGATCATAGTTCCTCTTAGATATTCAAAATGGGTTTCCAACCTAGTATCTATTGGGAAGAAGGCAGGGGAAATTAGGCTGTGTATTGAATTTAGGAACCTAAATAGAGCCTCCCTGAAAGATAATTACCCCTTTCCAAAGATGGATCACATACTCCAAAAGGTGGTTGGGTCTAAAATAATATCATTGTTGGATGGGTTCTCAACTTACAATCAGGTTTTGGTAATCGCAAGTGATCAACATAAGATTTCTTTTACTACACCTTGGGGGACATTCATGTATGTCAAAATGCCATTTGATTTGATGAATGTAGGGGCCACTTTCGAGAGGGCCATGGACATAGCCTTCTTAGAAGACATAGGCTATTTTATAATCATTTACCTTGATGATATTACTATCTTCTCCAAAACTGATGAAGAACATTTGATCCATTTAAGAAAGGTTTTTGAGAAATGCAAAAGGTTTGGTTTTTCTTTGAATCCAAAAAAGACACTCTTTGGCCTCCAAGAAGGCAAGCTTCTTGGTCACATAGTCTCTAAAGAAGGGATCAAAGTAGACCCTAAAAGGATTTATGGCATATTGAATATCAGCCACCCAAGAAACCTCAAAGAATTTCAATCTTTCATTGGGAAGATAATTTTTTTAAGGTGGTTCATCCCCAACCTTGCCGAGCTATTAAGAAACATCACTAATATGCTTAGGAAAGAAGTAGGTGTTAAATGGACAATGCAAGCTAAACAATCATTTGAACTGGTAAAACAAGCCCTCACTCAAACACTGGTTCTCATTAGTCCTGATTTTACCAAAAATTTCTATATCTTCTCTTTTGAATCTGAACATACCATAGCTGTAGTATTATTGAAAAAGAATAGCATGGGGCAGGAACAACCAATATCCTTCTTCAGTAGGGCTTTGAGATATGCTCCACTCAAATATAATATCATGGAGAAGCAAGCCTTTAGCACTGGTAAAAGTATTAAAATACTTTAGAGTGTACATTTTACATTCACATATCATTGCCTTTGTGCCACACACTGTAGTCAAAGATATTCTAAGTCAGGACCCTAATGGCAAAGGGGGAAAATGGATTTCCACTATTCTAGAATATGAATTAGAGATCAGGCCCACCAAACTCATCAAAGGTCAAGGATTAGCAAAACTCATGGTTGAGTCAAACTTCCAAGCTTTAGATATGAACATGGTTGATGCTTTGGAAGAGATAGAAGAATGCACAACACCATTCATCGAAGAAGCATTCATGAACTCTCCTTGGTATGATGACATCATATATGTGTTGCTTTATCTGAATGCTCCTCCTTTGTAAAAGACAAAAGTTGGATTTTTCAAACAAAAGGCTTTAAATTATTGTATATTAGATGGAGTTTTGTATTGGAAAAATGTTGTGGGGATTTTTCTTAAATGTTTAATTGAGGTTGATGTAGGAAAAATCATGCATGAGCTACATGAGGGAGAATGTGGAGGACATCTTAACTGGAAGACCATAGAAAACAAGATCCTCAGGTTTGGATACTATTGGCCCACCCTCTTCCCAGACACCCATAAGTTAGTCATGTCCTGCCATAAGTGCCATATCTTTGAGCTCAGGAGAAAACTCTTACCACTACCTTTGTAGCCTATCATTGTTGAGGCTCCCTTTCAACAATGGGGCTTGGACTTCATTGGGGAAATTCACCCATCATCCTCAGCCCAACACAAATGGATCCTCACAGCCACTGATTATTTTACCAAATGGATAGAGGCCATACCCACTAGGAATGCTACCGACTTTGTCATCATCAAATTCCTTGAAACCAACATACTATCCAGATTTGGTTGTCCTAGGAAAATAATCATAGACAATGTTGTTTCCTTCAAGTCCAAGAGGATGGTATATTTATGCCATAAATATCAGATCACATTAGGCCATTCTACTGCCTACTACCCCCAAGGAAATGTTCTAGCTGAATCCTCCAACAAAAGCCTTGTTAATATCATCAAAAAATTGTTGGAACAGAACCAGAAATCTTGGCATAGCAAGCTTGTCCATGCCTTATGGGCTGATAGATTGACTACTAAAAATTCCATCGGCATGTCTCCCTATCAGTTGGTTTACGGCATGGATGCAGTTTTCCCAACCTCTCTAGGAGTTCCAATCATGAAACTCTTTCAAGAGGTCCAAGCTGAAGTAAATGGTATGAAAAGGAGGATCAATCAAACCATACATTTGCAACAGTCAAGAGAGGAAGTATATAAAAGGACACAAGTAGTCCAAGAAGGGATCAATAAATTATTTGATAAAAGGACCAAAGCAAATGACTTCCAAGTTGGAAATGTAGTTCTAAAATGGGATTCCATAAGGGAAGAGAAAGGGAAACATGGAAAATTCAAAAATATATGGAACGGGCCCTACATTATTCATTCCATAAGGGGCCACAATGAATTTTTTCTGTAGGAGCTGAATGGAGAAGATGTGTTTGGAGGTCCTGTCAATGGCAGGATGCTCAAACACTATTTTTGTCAAGAATCTTAGTTTTAGATTTTTTTCATCCATTGTGCATAACATTGCATGAGAAAAATGAAAAAATACAAAAAACAATAAAAAAGAGAAATGAGGGCAGATGAAAAGAAGAAAGGTATAGCCCCATACCAAAAAAGAAAAAAAAATATATGAAAGGGTGCAAGCCTAAATGCCACTACTCGAAAGAGCACTGGTATTAAGTCATACAGCCTAATCATGACTAGATAGATTTCAATTTACTACTGATAGGTTAGTGAAGAATATTTTCCAAACTGTTTAATCTTGGCTTATCAGTAGAATAGATTAGGATAGAAGAAAGAATGGTTAAAACATGCTCAAAATATGAACCAAAGAATCAAAAGAAAAAATGGCTCTAATCAGATCAAAACCTAAGCCAAAGATACAAAGAAGACTGGTTATAACATGCTGAAAACTTGGACCAGGAAAAGAAGAAGAAGACAACTCTAAAAAGATCAAAACCAGAGCTGAAAGAAAGAAATAAGGATGCTTGTAATTTTTAGATCTTAAGCCTTCACAATTTTGTTTCAAATTTTCTGCAAACAAGTCTATGTGCAACTGGTTTCTTATGCCATAGAAACTACAGCTAATCAAACTGTTTAATCTTGATTTGTCTGTGTTTAAATTTCTGTTTTAGAATGTGGAGAATGTAGATCTATCAAACAGCTTAATCTTGACAGATAGTAGATTAGGTAGAGAAGTTTTGAGTCGAACTGTTTAATCTAGACTCTTGGAAGAAATAAAGGTAGCATTAGATAGTTTTATCTTTCTTTTTTCAAAAATAATATGTAAAAGAGATGCCATTCCAAGTGCACTCAAGAGAAGAAAAAAAATGCTAGGACAAGTAGTTTTGGGTAGGTAGAGGTGCTGTCTTAAAGAGTTTCATGTTGCAGGTCATTGAAGAATAAAGAGTTTCATGCTGCAAGTCATTGAAGAATTGTCAAAATACAAAGAAAATCAGCAAGAAAAAAAATAAATTATGCCCAATGGATGAGGCACTGGTCTACTAAAAGCCAGAGATTGATAAACTGAGGTTCTAGAAACCTAAAGGGCAAGCTGTCCTCCCAAAGTGGAGCCACTGTTAGCCATCTATAATTTCTGTTACACCTAATGATGGCTAGAATCTGTTGGAAGCCTTCAAGAAACAATTTCAAGTTAACATGTTAGTTTTTGAAGCCTGGTTGTTCTCTCTGTCCAAAGAAACCTACCTTCATTGATGTTTTCACTTCAAAATCCTGCTGTTTCCAAAGAGAAAATTGTTTTTCAAAGCCTCATCTCCATCATTTCATTCCTCCATTTTATCTTCACAATCCCTTCATATCACTCATTTTTCCCCTCATTTATCATTTGTTTCCTTCAAAATCCACTTTAAACCCGATGAAATCCCTTTATTATGGTTTAAAACCCCTTTTTTATCCTATCAGAAGCTTCAAAAACCCTTCAAAAACCTCCATTTACAGCCTAAAAAATTCATTTTTACATATAAGGCCTTAAGCACTTTCCGGCTTAGGAGCTAACCCCTTTTCCTCCATATGACCTGCACCGGACTGAGCGCTAAGCCCATTAGCAATCGGCGCATCGCACTTTCTCAGTTTCACTTCCCTTTTCCCTCTTTCTTCCGATGGCCTATCCACCGATTAGATCTGAGCCATCCATCCCCCCAGATCTGACGGCTATCGCTTCATCGCATCAGCGGGTTCCCCTCTCCCTTCTGCTGATGGTTTTCCCAGCTGATAAAATCCCGACCATCGATCTTTCTTTTCAGATCGGACGACTCTTACTAAATCGCACTTCGCAACTTCTCATTTATCATTCCCAAATTCCTTTCTCATCCCATCTCCGCTGATTTGATCAAGACCGTTTATCTCTCTGATCCAACGGTCATCATTGCATCACCCATTTAATCCCGCCCTCGATCATTTCCTCCTTTTCACTTTCTTCCGAATGATCTCGACCATTGATCTCGTTTAATCTAACAGTCAGCGCTCTATCGCTTCTTTGCCTTTCCCCTAACCCCTCATCCACCATCTTTTAAATTCTGATCTCCCGATTAAATCTCCCCCAGATCTGACGGTGCAGGATTACTATAGGGGCACCAGTCCAAGGTAGCCCGTACTCCCTAGTCCCCCTGCAGTTAAATCTCCACGTTGATCATTTTCCCAATCCAACAGCCCGCATTATCCCATCCCCTGCAGAGGCACCCCGCTGACGAGATATTTCCATACCCCCCATCCCCCCGCAGTTGATCTCAACGGTAAATCTCTCCATGATCCGATGGCCACTAACTCCCCTCCCACTTCTACCCTTTTCCCTTTATATAATTGCCCCACCGTGATTTTAACCCTTTATCACTATAAATTCAATGGTGCACATCATTTTACTCAACCTCAAGCCTCCCCGCTCCGTGACAAAAAAACTAACGTCATCACCCCGGCCCCATCATATATTTCCTCCACTCATCTTATCTCCCCTCACGCTCATCCACAACCATAGATCTTCGGCCCAAAGATCTAATGGTCCCAAATTTGTTTCGCACTTGTTTCTCCAAAAGAGTTGATCAGGCATTCTAAATGTGAAAACGGTGGTTTTTCAAGAGCATACTTGTCGAGCGATAACCCGTATTGCGTTCGATTATCACAAAACCACTTACCACTCTTATCCCGCGTGAATACGGCCTCTAGTATTCCCAAAATTGATTTCACCACTTTGCACCATAATTCAATTTAAACCCTGGTTCTGCCTTCCACCATGGGTTTTTCCACATTTGTTGCATTCTTCATTTCTCTGTAAACGCTCCTCCGCCTCTCCTGAGCCTCTGAAGCAGTTAAAACCCCAACCTGCAAGATTTATTTAATATTTTGGTTTGTTTTGCAGGTTTTAATGGTGGATTAATACACATGCCTCCCACAGTCAAATATCAGTGGCAAAGGACATAGGATGACGATCTTGGGATCGTAAAATGAAAAAAGGGATTTACCATGGCTTCATGTGATTTATCCGTGCCTCATGAACACTGGTAAAATCAATAAAACCTTCCAGTGCGCCAAGAACACCTGCACACATAACAGAAGGAAAGATCAGTGAAGAATAAAGATAAAGGGATTAAGCGTAAAATTGAAGATCAAGAGCTTAACCCGTAAAGATTAAGGATAAAGCACAGTATTGAGATAAAGGAATTAAAGTCAAATTATTCAGAAAAAGGAAAAATCACAAGACAAAAGGCCCTGTGCACGTCAGAGCGAAGCATTTAATTCAGTCAGGACATCTGACCACCACCATGATCTGCATTTTTACCAACCAAGGACAAAACTGGTAGTTTCTACAAACATAGACTTTTCAACTGACAGAGTAGTTATCGTGAAAGTATGGGAAGACCTCAAAGCCCACTCTTTCAATTTACTCATCCCAGAAGCCTAAACAGAACTACTACAGTCAGAAGACATCTCCTGAAGAACACATGTTGGATTTATTATAGCTTTCCAGATATGCCTCAAAGACAGCAAGAAATACTAGAATGGGAAAGAAATTAATGTAATATTTATGACACCGAATGGGCATTCGAATGATTTTCTCCTTTATTTTAATTCACCATTAAGACCATCTCTGTCACCTCTCCTCCTCATTCACCTATAAATCATATTCGAACTCTCATTGTAAAGTTGGCATTTGATGAATTCTGAAGTAATACATAGACTATTGTTTTGAAGAAGGATTGATGTTTTGAAGAAGTGTGGATTTATTTGCTTTTTTTTTATGAAGGAGGCTAGATCATTGGATCCCTGAGCTTGGTTTTAGTGAATTACTCTCTATTCATTAATTTTTTTTTCAAGTTTTTCGCTTTGTTCCATTATGCTTTGCTTGTAGTAGAGTAAAAAGCTTAGGCTAAGAAATGTCTCCTAGAAGCACCTTAGGCCTGTTTACTCTTCACTTCCTTTATGTTTTCATCTGCTGAAAGGTTTTATTGAGTATTTCAACTGCTTTAAAACCCCTTAAGTTTTTTTATTTCAGAATATTTCAAATAGTTGTTGTCAAGGTTGAATTATTTTTTGCCCTGTCTGCTTGCTACCTCTTGAAAGCTATTTCTGAAAAAAATCCTTCAAACGTTATTATTTGTAGCTTGGTAGAGAGGATTTGTTCTGATCTTACCCTCTATTTCTTACCGAGATATTCGTATTTGAAGGTCTTTATAATTGCAGTCTGAGATGTCTAGTTGTTCCCCCTTTTATGAATGCAATTAGTTGTGTTTCTCAAATGTTGTCTAACTCCTTTAAGTGAAACAATTAGAAGAAACAGAGTGTTCCTCTCCTTCTTTGTCTTACTTGAAAGTCTGTCTTGTTTATGTTATCTGCATAAAGTATGTTGGTAGGATTCATGGTTAGCCTTAGCTATTAAATATTTCTTTATGTTTACATAGTTTTGCAAGTCCATTCATTGAAAGGTATACATAATTAAGGAGTCTTAACATCCCTTAAAGCTCTACTTTTCCTACCAAATCCTTGATGTTCATCTCGTCCCACCCATATGATCCCATAGATCCATTGACTAAGTTAGATTTTCCCTTTGGTTCCCCAAATTCATCAACCGGAACTATCTAGACTTCCACATGACTCCATTTCCCAATGGCTTGTAGATTTACACACTCTATCTATGTTGCCTATATCATCTCTGTCCAACCAACAAACAAAAAAAATTTCACTTCAGAACTAGACTAAAATCAACCTCTTAAAAGCATAAAGATATATCCTTACAAAAATATTGAGAGATCCTTCTCTGAGACTAGGAGGGCTAGATCTTAGAGCTCTAAAGCTTGGTTTGAATGTTGCCTTGTCATTTGGTTTGCCAATCATCCAAATCACAGGACCCCAACAAGTTGTAAGGAGTTTTAGGCTTTAGATCCTTGTAATTATCTTGGACTGAATAAAAATGGAGCCAAGCACTTTGCAAGATTTATGAACATGGCTAATGGTGATGTCCTTCTCATTTTTTACTTGTCATCTTCTATTTAGCATATTGCTCCATATTTCCCTTACAATAGAATAGAAATTTTAGCTTAAGGTTTGTTGTCAAACATTAAGTTTTTCTACTTCTCTTGCTTTCATTTTTTCCTCTACTACGTCAGTTTAGAGAATTCTTAGTTTCTCTCTAAAGCCACACATCTTGTTTATCTCAAGAATGATTCAATGGAGTCAATTCCAAAGAGGTTTATCGTTAGCCCTGCCATTTGGAATCACTTTAAACATTGTTTTTGAGGTCTTTACTTTGAAGTATTGCTAGTTAGGGTTTAACTCAAGAGGTTTATGACTTTCCATGCCCTTCTGTTCATCTTAAATGGTTGCTTTGAAGGCCTTTATAGTATGATTAAGGAATCTTAGGAATTTCCTACTTCTTGATAATAAATATTGTTATCTTTCATGTTTTCATTCTCTAAAGGTAGATAACTAGAGAAATTAGGAGTTCCCTGCTATTAGCCACCTATAAAATTTGTTATAGAAAATGGTGGCTAAAAATTTTTGGAGCCTTCAAGGAACAAATTTTATTGATAAAAATTGTTGGCTCTTGAAGACTCTTGAAGGCCTCATGCCTCTGTCCAAATATTCACTGCTGTTCCCTTTTTATATACTTAGAATTTCTGTTGTTTCCATAAGTGAAAATGCTGCTGCAAAATCATCGTTTTTCCCCTTCCTCCAATCAAAACTAACCTTCATTTTGCTCCCCTTTTCCTCCATAAAATTCCTCTATTTTTCATGATTCCCCTTTTTCCATTCATGAAAATCATTTTTACATAGTTTAAAACTCATTTTTTAAACTATACCGAAACCCCCAAATCCATTGAAAAGCTCGAAAAATTTCATTAAAAATACATCTTTTTTGTATAAAGGCTTAAGCCCCTTGGGCTAAGCCTAAAACATTCCCCCTAGATGTGCCCGCACCCTAGAACTAGGTGCTAGAGCCTTTGAGCGCTTATCGCATCGGAACAATACGCAACGCGCAAGTCTTTTTTCCTCACAATTTTTCCGATGCGATTAGCCCTCTGTTCCATAACCCCCAATCATATTATTTCTCCATACAAACTCGTGGGCCCGAAATCGAGTGCTAAATCACTGTGAAAATCCATCTCCAATCCATTATTTCCTTCGTATATCAAAAAACCCACTTATCCAAAGTTTTGGTCTAACGCGCCCATACAACGATTTTTAAATGAAAAATGGTTAGATTAAAAATACCTGAAGCGCAATCGCATCGGAGAAATTCACAATGGGTTGATTGTAAAGACCCGCGTCAAAATTTTTGATGTGATTGGATCATATATATAATATCCACCCCCCTCTGCTTCACTCCATACAACCTACACCCCGGGACCAAGTGTTGAAGTCTCGAAGCGCTTAATCGCATCAGGGGTTTTTATAATGGGTTGATTGAAGAGCCCGAGGCTATGATTGCAATTGGCCCTTTGTTAAATAACACCCCGAGCCTATTATCGTTCCATATAAACCATGGCCCCGCAGTTAGGCGCCTATCCATGTCATATATATAAACCCGTCTCGAGGCATACAAACCTTTGTTTTCCGTTTAAAATTGGGTTTTCCTATGTTTTAAAGGGTTTTTTGCAGGTGCGTAATTTGAACAGTCCCGACCGTTTATCTTAAGCCAAACAACGACTCGCACAACATCGCATCACAAGCTTCATCGGGCGCGTTATATTTCTTCCCCTGACCGGCCATCCCTCTGATTCATTCTCCACCGTTGATCTGATCCTCAGATCAACGACCCGCGCTACATCGCATCGCAAGTTTTTTGCTGAGCGCTTTAACATCATGCCTCCACTGATTGCGTTCCTCTGATTGGATCTGGACCATCCACGTGTCCAGATCAGATGGTCTTAGATCATTCCCATATTATTTCATCACCCTCTGCCTTCCAACAAAGGGTTTTCAAAACCAATCACCACTATTGATCATTGCGCGATCGACGGTTCCGTCTTATTCTACGCTCAGCTCTCCTTTTAAACCTTCTCTTGGCTGATCTCCACTGTTGGATGATCCCATCCAATGGCCATGCTCGCTCCCCACGCCCTATGAAGTAGTATACCAAATAACGTAGGATGTTATAATTATTGTTTGTATTTTTCAGGGATTAATCGTTTTCCATTATATCAAAAGGAAGGCCGAAGGCTGGGAAAGACGTTTCCCATGCCTTTTATTCATCAAAGGAGACCATTCGCGGGATTCGAATTCCACGTTTCATCAATGCTTCATGAGGTATTGATGCCATACGAGCCCTGCGCGGTCTGCACATCAACAAGACACTGTGATTTTAAATCAAAATTAAAAGAGTATTAGTGTTGAAGACAGAACAAAGCAGAATAGAAGATTGAAGGCCAATTTGGGGATTATGGCTAAGATTGATTATCAAAAGCCTAATCCTCAGAATTAAAACACAATTAAATAAAATCATAAGTTTTTATCAGACATAAAGCCTCCACCGCCACATCTGAGGCAAATTGATTCCTCTCAGCTACCACAAAGCCACCTGTGCCTCAAAGCATTCAAAAAAAGGCCGAAGTTATTATTCGAAATCAGATATTTGACTCAAATGCAACCGCAGATTTAATTCTACAAGAGACGTTAATGCACAAAATATCAGCAGAGTTACTTTGATATAAAACAGAGCCTCAAAGGTCAACAAAAGCTCCCACCGAGCTTAATTCATAAATGTAAATCAATTAATACAGTAACACACCTATAAACTTCTCCATCGAGCCCCTCAAAGGCCGAGAATTCATCACTCTGTATTAATTGTCCTGAGAGATATTTTATCAGATCTCACCTCCTCATTCTTCTATAAATACTTCTAAAGAAGATGAGAAATTGTTGGTTGCAGAACTTTGAAATACATTTGAGCTTAAAACTTCTGATTGTAAATAGTGTTCATTGGCTCTTGGAGCTTTGCTTGTGATAGATAAGTTAGGCTGAGATGAGTAGATGATTTCTAAACTAAAGCATTGGACTTAAGCTGTAACTGGTTTGGAGCATCAATACAAGCTAATTTATGGGATCCTGGTCTATGTTGACGGTGATGTTTTTCTCATTGTAACTTGTTATTTTGTTTCTATTTTCACTATGTTTCATTCTCTCTTATAAAGAACAACATGCATAGAGTTAGGACCTTCTGTATATTAGTACCCTGCTCTGACTGAAAATATTTATTTACATGTTTTCTTCCAATCTGTGTTATTTAGGAGTGATTTAATTCAGTTTAAGCATAGGAATGCTAGGATTCCCTTGTCTTATTTCCTTAGCTGAATATTATTCTTGAATGTTATGTTCAGTATTAGTTAAGTATAGATGAACTAAGAAAGATATGGTGTGCCCTAGTCCTAGTTTTATCCCCAAAGACTGTCTGAATGTTTCCCTTGGAATGTGTTAAAAGCTGGCTAGTTTAAAAGTACTTACCAGATCTTAGGCCATTCTTTGTTATCTTTGTGTTTGTCTTGAAAGTAACCAAGTAAAGCAGAGCTAGGAGAGGATTTGTGGTGAGCCCGGCCCGCTAGTTTCTACTCCAACAGTTTCCTTCAAGTTTCCCTTTGTTTTAATATGTTTTCTATTGAAAGTGTATCAAAGGTTGGCTAGTTTAAAAGTACTTACCAGATCCTAGTTTACTTTCATGTTTTTCTTAAGTGTATTTCAAAAGCTAGCTAGTTTAAAAGTACTTACCAGATCTTGGGTTGCTCTTTGTTTTCCATCTGTTTAAATCCTCCTTCTTATTGTACCATTTCATTCCATAAATCAAACTTCAAAGAGATCCTTAGACATAGATGACTTGCCCCATGGACCACTCTTGCCTCTTGCTGTTTCAATTAAACCCTATTACGACTCCATAACCCAATGGACTAAAACCTGTAATTATCTATCTTCTTGGCCAAAGCTTACTCTCATTGCTTTCAAATTCTCACCTTTGAAACTCTTTCCATTTAGGACTTTCCCTCAAACAGTAATCATGCTCAACCATCCAAAAATAAAACAAACCCTTGGCCTTCATAACTAGCCTAATATCATTACCCCAAACTTCAAAGAAAAATCCATCTTTGAACTTATTGGAGAGATCCCTCTTCGGATTCAAGAGGGCTAGATCCTAGAATCCCAAAATGGTTGAAATAATGTTGTTTCTGTGATTGGACTTTGCCAATCTTGCTAATTACAGATTCCTAACATTTCTGGCGACTCCGCTGGGGAACTGAGTCGAATTTTCATCTTAGTTTCCTTTATAAATTTCATAAAACCTCATGAGTAAAAAGCAGCCTTTTCAAGCACTACCAAGAAATGGTAATCATGGTGAAACTTGTTTGAATCAGTGCCAAACTAGGAAAACCCTAGGATTCTCATAAGTCTTTATCTAACCTTGAAAGATCAGCTGGCTTAGCCATAAGAGTAGACTGTCTTTTTCTTATAACTATAGCTAAGTTTTGAAACAGAGTTAGGATATTCTTAGAAACCACACAACTAAAAAATAACTCATAAAACCTAAAAATATTTCAGATTGGTATCTAATAAACATGGTCGTGGACCATAAAACATTTTACCTCCAAAAGAGCTAAAAACTTCCACTTGGTGACTCCACTGGGAAGAACCCTAATCATTATAACATCATACAAAATCAGTTAGAGGACTGTAGGATTAAAATTGTGTAAACATATTAGTTGACCTTTTGAAGACTGTCATATCTGGTTGAACTTTTCCTGTTTATTTGGGTCTGAAAAACACAGCATAGTGGCTTCTAGAAAGATTCATACTAGAGCCTATCCCGATCCTGATCCACCTGAAATAGTTGGTAACCTAGAAATTATCCTTAGGAAGTCTCCTAAGATTAAATTATCAATGGTTTTCAGATCACCATTGAGAGCTAGTTCAGTTCCTAAAAATCTTACAGCTCTACAACAATCACAAGCTGACTTAGTAAATCCATTTAGAACTAGGTCATTTGATGATATAATTCAGCTAGACTCTCAGTCTTCACTTTCATCCCCAAAGACAAGTGAACATCCTGGTAGTAGAGAAACAACACCTCCTGATTTGAATTTCCTTCACAATTTAGGTGTCTCTCATCCAAGATCAGCTCAGCAATCTACTTCTTTTCCGTCCACATCCCTTCATCCTTCACTCACTATCCAAACCACTCCACTTCAGCCCTCTATTCCTATTGTTAATCCACCTCTTGTAAATCCACCTACACCACATATAATGGCAGCATGGTATGCTCCCTTAGTCCTTCCTGTACCATTAGTCAATCTTCCACGGGACTATCAGTCCAAAATTCCATTATATGATGCTAGTAATGCTACAACTGCATCACAACATGTGGATAAGATGAATGACTACTTTGACAAAAATGAAATTGATAATGATTCTATCAAGCTTAGATTATTTGCTCAATGTCTGGGGGGAGAAGTAAGAAAATGGTTTAAAGGTTTAAACCCCCATAGTATCAATGATCTCCAAGCCTTCCATCAGGCATTCTTAAACAAATGGGAAGTGAAGAAGAATCCTCTCCAATTCCTTTCTAACTGCAAGAACCTCCATAGAAAAACTGGGAAAGTGTGCAACCTTATTGCACTAGATTTAACCGTGTGTATAATGCCCTTTCCCCAGATCTAAAACCTCCACAAGGCTCAGCTTTAAACAAGTTTCCTGAAGGGTTTGACCCTTAAATGGCCTATCAACTGAGAGAGAGAGATTTTGCAACTCTTGAAGAGATGAAAAAAGGAGCTCTTGCTGTGGAAGTCAACCTGATAGAGAAGAGAGAAAGAATGAAAAATGAGAAGAGAGTGTCTTTTATAGAGGAAAACACACCTTCTACTTCAAAATCAAAGATGGAGAGAATGATGGAGGATATGATGAAGAAAATGAGCATCCTTGAGAGAGCACAAGCAAGTCAAAACCAAACTTCTCCTCAAAACAGAAACTAGAACCAGAATCATAATTTTAGAAGGAAATAACCTCTAAACAGACCTAGGGAAGATGATCAACAGATCACTCCTCCCTTTCATCAAAACTATGTAAGTGAGGTTGAGGAAACAGATGAAATAACAGAGGAGGATGATATCAACATGCTAGGGGTAGATAATGATGACCTTGAGATTCATTATGATATAAAACAAGGTCTATACACACCTTATGATGACATAAGCGATGATGATGAAAATTATTATCAAGACATGGAAAATGTCATCATATAATCTCAAAGAGAATATGACCTTAGAAGCAAAACCAATCGACCCTCCCAACAACAAAACCTCCGAAAAATCTTCACAAAATAGCACTACAACAAAGTCTAGAATGGTCAAACAAAAGGACAAAATAGTAGCTGTAAATTCTGATAATGGTAAGGAGAAAGGCACTCAAAAAAATGAAAAACAGACTGCAGACATTAGTAGTACTAACATCTCAGCTAGTACTCCTATTAAAACCATTTTGTCAAATGTAAATAGGAAAAATCAGCAAGCTTATATTGCCGATAGAGTGACAGCTAATAAGGCTAAGAACAACACTTTAAAGAGTCAAATTCCTTTAAGCCTGGAGCAAGAAATTTCAAAGATGAAAATCTCTATTCCTTTGACTGAGTTAGCTGCCCAACATGTATATAGGACCCAAATTTTGAAGGCTTTAAATATAGAGGAAAATGAGGATACAATCAATCTTAATAATGACCAGCCCGAGCTTATTTTTGGTCCAAAGATTGAATGTATGTATCAAGAGGGACCTGTTCCTCCATTTTATGTGAGTTTAAATGTTCATGACAAAATTTTTCACAAAGCTGTGCATGACTCAGGAGCTTCTCATAATTTAATGTCAAAAGATGTAATGGAGAGCCTGGGTCTAGAAATCACCAAACCTTACAAGGACCTGTACTCCGTTGATTCCAGCAGAGTAAAGTGTTTAGGATTAATCAAAGACCTCTATGTTAACTTAGCCCAGATTCCAGCCAAATGCTTAGTCATGGATATTGTGGTGGCTGATTTTCCCCCCAAGTATGGAATGTTGTTATCAAGATCGTGGGGGGCTAAGCTACAAGGGACTATGCAAATGGACATGAACTATGCGACTATCCTTGTTTTCAATAAGACTAGAAGACTTTACAGGGAGTCTCATATGCAATACACAGTTACCAGTCAAGACAGACCTCAAAACTCCCCTTTATACTCTGTAAACACAGGCCTTGATTCATTTATCCCTTTTAATGAAGAAACATTAGATGAACAAGTAACTTTAACAGAGTTAATGGCTGATAGAGAGGAGGAGGTAAACAACACAGAACTGTAAAAATAGTGTACTGAGCCGTTAAACAACAGCGAACCAAATATGGGTCTTGAACTACAAGTCATGCGTCCTTTGCTTTTAAACCTTGACACTCAAGAAAACGTTCCTACACTTAACGAAAAACCCGAAGAGTCAAAACAAATCCAATTAAGTGCCGCTAATCATGAAAAATTATAAAGCACAGAAATTGAAGAGGACGGTAACCAAAAAGACGAAATCGAAAACAGTCCTCTATTGAGTATGTATTTTGATGGGTCATGCACTAGAATTAATGCTGGTGCAGGTGTCTGAATTTGCAACACTGAAAACAACCACAGATTATGTGTTTCCTGTAAATTAAACTTTCAGTGTTCAAATAACATGGCCGAATACGAATCCCTGCTTTTTGGCTTATGTTTGTTGAAAAAGTTAGGAGCCAAGAGAATCAATGTATATGGGGATTCAGATTTAGTCATTAGGCAAGTCAATGGGGAGTATAACGCAAATCATCCCAGACTAAGGGCCTACCGAAACGATGTCATGGACCTTTCAAAAACTTTCGAGGATTCCAAACTAATTTTTGTCCCAAGAAAAAGAAATATTGCCGCCCACAATTTAGCCTTTGCAGCTAGAACATGCTTAACGCCATATGAAACCAAAGACTGCACAACTCAGATAAAATTTAGACCAGCCATGAATGATAATGAAAGGTATTGGCAGGTGTTTGATGGAGACAAACAAATAGAAGACTTCATGCAATTCAGAAATGAATTCAAACTAACCAGTTTGGACTCAAATTATGATACAGACCATAGTGAAGAAAATTTTCTTGGTGAAGAAGAGCTCTCTCCTAAGCTTGTCAATATTAATCTTCTTTCTAGCAAACTTGAAAACAAAACAAAGCCGAATACAGAGTTAGAAACAGAGGAGTTAAAAACTCTACACTCTAAAGATGAAAGTTTGCCAATCGGTCTGGCACCTTTAGAAGAGTTGTTTGATTTTAACGATGTGGCCAAGAAGCCAAACCTGGAACCTGTAGAGACTGAAGTGGAAGAGTTAAATATAGGGAGTGAGAAAAAACTAAAAATGATTGAACTATCCAAAAATTTTCCAGCTCACATTAAACTCAAATACATAGAGTTGTTTAAATAATTCTCTGATGTTTTTGCGTGGAGTTATGAAGATCTGAAATCTTATGACACTGAAATAATACAACACAAAATTCCCCTCAAAGAAAACCAAAAACCATTCAAACAGAAAATGTGCAAAATAAACCCTATTCAGTTGCCTTTGGTTCAGAAGGAGATCATGAAAATGTACGATGCTGGTATTATTGTCCCTATTAGATATTCTGAGTGGATGTCTAATCCGGTGTCGGTCAGGAAGAAAATAGGAGAGATCAAGCTTTGTATAGAATTTAGAGACTTAAACAAAGCTTCATTTAAAGACAACTACCCTTTACCCAAGATGGATCATATTTTACAAAGGGTGGTAGGGTCTAGAAGAATTTCTTTGCTTGATGGCTACTCAGGGTACAATTAGATCTTAGTTCACCCTGCTAATCAATTAAAGACAACCTTTACTACACCATGGGGCACTTTCATGTATGTGAAAATTCCTTTTGGTCTAATGAATGCTGGAGAAACTTTTCAAAGAGCCATGGACATTGCATTCTAGGAAGAATTGGGCTTCTTCATGATTATATACCTTGATGATGTCACTGTGTTTTCAAAAACAGATGAAGAGCACTTAGAACATTTAAGAAAGGTTTTCGAGAAATGCAGAAAGTTTGGAATATCTTTAAACCCTAAGAAGACACTATTCGGTCTCCAAGAAGGTAAACTTCTTGGGCACATTATTTCAGAAGAAGGTATTAAGATTGATCCAAAGAGTATTGAAGCCATCTTGCAAATCTCACATCCTCGAAACATCAAGGAGTTGCAATCTTTCATTGGAAAGATTAAATTTATGAGAAGGTTCATCCCCAACTTGGCTGAGCTCCTTAGGAATATAACAAAAATTTTGAAGAAGGATCAAGGGGTAAAATGGACCTTGGAAGCAAAGAAGTCCTTTGAGCTGGTGAAACAAGCGTTAACCAAAACACCGGTTCTAATAAGTCTTGATTTTTCAAAGGATTTTTATATTTTTTCATTTGCATCAGAACATACAATAGTTGTTGTCCTTTTACAGAAAAATCCACAAGGACAAGAGCAGCCTATTGCATTATTTAGCAAGGCATTGAGGGATGCCCCTCTGAAGTATAACATTATGGAGAAGAAATCTTTTGCTTTGGTTAAAGCTTTGAAAGACTTCAGAGTGTACATCCTTCACTCACACATCATTGCCTTTGTCCCAAACTCAGTTGTTAAAGACATTCTAACACAAGACCCAGACGGTAAGAGAGGTAAGTGGATTGTTTTTATTTTTTAATATGATTTAGAGATAAAACCCACTAAACTCATCAAAGGCCAAGGTCTAGCTAGATTAATGGCTGAATCAAATTTTGAAGTTCTTGAGATTAATATGATTGATGCTTTGGATGATCAAGAGGAAATCTCAACTCCCATTGTTGAAAACCATTTTATGAATTCCTCTTGGTATGTTGATATTGTTTATGTTTTGCTTTATTTGAATACACCTCCTAGTTTGACAAAAACAAAGGCAAGGTTTTTAAAATTGAAAGCTGTAAACTATTGCATTATAGATAGATGTCTCTATTGGAAAAATGCAAGCGGTATATTGCTTAAATGTTTGCCTAAGTTTGATGCAGAGAAGGTTAAGCATGAGTTCCATGAAGGAGAGTGTGGAGGCCACCTATACTAGAAAAAAATAGCCAACAAAATCTAAAGGGCTGGTTACTATTGGCCTACTCTCTTTCACGATGTACACAAGATGATCATTGCTTGTCATAAATGTCAACTTTTTGAAGGCAAAAGGAAGTGTTACACTAAAAAACGTCACCTTGACATTCTTCTGACTGTGTGAGCTCATTAACACTCATACATTCCTCCTTCGCAAGTCTTACAACCTTTACTCCTCATGTCAAGCCCTAAAACAGGAGGAAAAACCCTAAAAATCTCTGAAACTTTGGGTACGCAGGTAACACGAAGCCTGCCTGCGTTCCTAGCTTAGGTATGCAGGTAATACACTATTTACCTGTGTTTTAGAACACTATTTTCCTTTTCAATGCCTACGTACCCTCCTCAAAGTCAAAAAGGCGAGAAAGTAAAGTCAAAAAACTGATTTGAGGTCAATTCTAGAAGGTTCTAGATGAGAATTTTTGGGGATGAGTATGCTTTGATAAGGTGCATGTATCCCTCACCTTAAGGAACTAATCCCTTGATGTGAGGAGTCTATCCCTTTGAAGGAGGATTCTATCCCTACAAAGGTGGAATCCTAACCTCCTCATCTACTCTATAAAAGGAGGCATTGGGTAGTCTCAAATGGTTAAGATTTTGGAGATTGAGAATAGAGTTCAAGCTTTATGTGTGATTGAGTTCAAGTGCTGTTGAGATTTAGTTACGCTTAGGGGGCATCAAGCACAGTTTTCTGTCTGTTTCAAGCTTGTGTAAAAATGAAACCACTCTGAAGCATAGTTTTTCTCTGTTTCAAGCTTTTGTAAAAATGAAACCTATCTTAAGTCAATTTCGGTTATTTTCAAGACTCGTTAAACTCATGAAAATCCCGAGATTATTTTGCTATCTTTCATTCTCATAAAATACATGAAAATGCCGAGTTCTTTCTGTCTTTTCCTGCTCATAAATTAAATTGAAATTCGGCCACGGGAGTATATTTTTATCCCTTTTTCGAACTCGTTAAAACTTACGAAAAAGTGAAAACCATGAGTACATTTTTATCCCTTTTCCGAACTCATTAAAACTTACGAAAAAGTGAAACTCTGGAGTTCTCTTTTAAGCCCTTTTCAGACTCTCTAAAAATGAAAATATTTCCGAGTACTTGACTATTTGAACTCGTTAAAGTAAATGAACGGTCGTCCCTTCAGTATAAGTTTACCCCTTTTACGGACTGAAATGGACTATTTACGAAAAAGGTATACGTTGACTAATTACGGTCAATAGAGTTCTCTCCCGCATTATTTTATCCTTTTTCGGGCTCGAGAGACTAAATTTACGAAAAAGTACACCCATGGAGTTTTCTTAAGTTTTTTCTTCTGACTCCATAAAATTGAAAAACACTGAGTTTCTCTTATACTGGACTCGTTAAAATTTAACAGTAAAGGACCTGTTCAATTCTAAAACAGGAACGAACCACTCCTTCTTAGGGTTCGAATCTTAAACTAAGTTGGAATCATCCGAAGGATGAGCTTATAAACAAGCAAATGTTATCCTCCTCAAGATTGTCAAAAATAAAGAGGTACTTGCCAGAAATGGTGGGGGAAAAGAGAGAAAAATGAACCTGTTTGTTACATTTTGATTATTCGGAAAACCGTTAACCACTCTTGAACACGACACTTTTTGTCCACCTGGGTTGGGAAATACTTCACCTAACAGTTAATCAAACCACATTGAAATTCTTTAGCCAGTTTCTGGGTATTAACTTTGGTTCAATTGTCACCAAACCATCTGCAGTGTCGTTATGTGTTCAAGAGGACAGTTCAAACAAACCATTCATTTGCGAAATATTTTTCTTCCATTTTGACCTTCCCTGAGTCAGTCCTTACCGATATATTTCTTCAAAACTTGATCTACATTTGTCGGGCTTGCCTACGATCGGGAACATGATATATCGACTCCACACCATTATTTAGGAAGTTGATCTAGAAATCGTCGCACCTTGAAATCATGATGCCTCAATGGCAGTTTTTGCCTTCGATAGACAGTGTTGCATCATCGACCTTCGATCAAATGATTCCGTGACATGTTCGACTTCGCCCCTCATTCATTCACATTTCATGGATTGTACCGAGTACTTTGGAGAGCCACGACATTACTGGTGGTTTCTCTCACACTTGTTAATAGTTTACATTATTGACTGGTAATCAAGTGGTTTCTACCATGTTCGACTTCAACACATTTAATCGCATGGATAGAATCGTACTAGTTCGGAAAGCAGAAATCAAGACCCTGGATCTAGTTTCCACCATCCAGGCTGCGAGGAGTTTTATTATTATGCAGTAGACTATTCATTACAGATGGCTGCGTCCATGCTGTGTCTACACTATTGATGTAATATTAAAATCATTTATGTGTCAGAACAAGTTTCTAGTTTTGGTCTGAGTATGGGAATTCCTACCTCAGTGATGATATGATTACATATATATATTTTGCATTGAATTTTTTTACAGGTTCCGACTGGGGTGTCCACAGGATGATCCTTGAAATGATAAAGTACTTCACTCTTCATATATGACAGACTTCATCTTCATCTATTTCAGACTTCGCACTTTAGGGGGCAATCTGTTACACTAAAAAATGTCACCTTGACATTCTGCTGACTGTATGAGCTCATTAACACTCATACATGCCTCCTTTGCAAGTCTTACAACCTTTACTCCTCATTTCAAGCCCTAAAACAGGAGGAAAAACCCTAAAAATCTTTGAAACTTTGGGTACGCAGGTAACATGAAGCTTGCCTGCGTTCCTAGCTTGGGTACGTAGGTAATACACTGTTTACCTGCATTTTAGAACGCATTTTTCCTTTGCAATTCCTGCGTACCCTCCTCAAAGTCAGAAAGGCGAGAAAGTAAAGTCAAAAAACTGATTTCAGGTCAATTTTAGAAGGTTCTAGATGAGAATTTTTGGGGATGAGTACGCTTTGATAAGGTGCATGTATCCCTCACCTTAAGGAACTAATCCCTTAATGTGAGGAGTCTATCCCTTTGAAGGAGGATTCTATCCCTACAAAGGTGGAATCCTAACCTCCTCATCTACTCTATAAAAGGAGGCATTGGGTAGTCTCAAATGGTTAAGATTTTGGGGTTAAGATTTTGGAGATTGAGATTTTGGAGATTGAGAATTAGAGTTCAAGCTTTATGTGTGATTGAGTTGAAGTGCTGTTGAGATTTAGTCTTCTTTCTGCTGAGCTTTTGAGAGGAAAGATCACATACCTCTTTATGCTCCTGGAGGAAGAGTGCAAGACTTATCAAAGTAGAGGAGACTCCTGCTTCGGACCTCGGGAAGGCCTTTCGAACATCAAGGCTAAGGTTGTAAGGTTCTTCTGTTATTTTTAAGATTAATACAATCAATTTTTGTTTTTCTCAATAAATTGTCGTTCGATTGTTTATTTCAATAAGCTGTCGTTTGATCGTTTATTTCATAGATTCCTTGATCACTATGATAGGTATGTTTTATGATTATTTGTTATACAGGTGCTATTTAATATTTGCTTGTTTGTGATTGCAGGTCGACGAAAGATCTCTTGTTGCGAAGGAAGGATTTTGATGCGACGAAAGCACTACGACCGCAAATAAGCATTTGGATCTAAGGTAGGATCGACACCTTCATAGCATTTATTTGTAAAACGAATATATCTAGAGAAAGACAAACTTAGTTGTTCGTTTGTTGCTAGATTGTCTTCTGACACTAGGGAGATCGGTCTTGTCTGCAAGAACGATTTATCCGGCCAACAGGAAGCTGCTACCCTTGCCTCTACATCCAATCACTGTTGAAGCCCCTTTTCAACAATGGGGACTTGAATTCATAGGAGAAATCCATCCACCATATTCTGCCCAGCATAGGTGGATTCTCACTGCCACAGACTATTTCACTAAGTGGATAGAAGCCATTCCTTGTAGGCAAGCCAATGATTCTATTATCATAAAATTCATAGAGAATAATATTCTCTCTAGATTTGGTTTTCCTACCAAGATCATCACCAAAAATGAAACAACATTTGGATCAAATAAAATGGTTGAATTCTGCCATAGATATCAGATAACATTGGGACATTCCATGGCCTATTACCCTCAAGGTAATGGACTTGCGGAATCCTCAAACAATATTTTAGTGAACATAATCATGAAACTGTTGGAGGACAACAAAAAGTCTTGGCACACAAAGCTATTTCATGCACTTTGGGCTGACAGATTGACTTTGAAGAAATCTATTGGTATGTCACCTTTCCAGCTTGTGTATGGTATTGATGCAATTTTTACAAACAACCTTGGAGTACCAGTTATGAAGTTGATTCAAGAGTTGAAAACTAAAGATAATGACATGATCAGAAGAATAAATCAGACCATTCATCTTCAGCAAACCAGAGAGGAGGTTTATAACAAAGCATTGCACAAGCAGGACAACATTAAAAATATTTTTGACATAAGAACAAAGGCCAGCAATTTCAAAATTGGGGACAAAGTTTTAAAGTGGGACTCAAAAAGGGAAGACAAGGGAAAGCATGGAAAATTTGACAACTTATGGCTTGGCCCTTACTCTTTTCATTCAACTACTGGTAACAATGCCTATTTTTTACAAGAGTTGAATGGAGCATAATTGTTTGGGGGTCCTGTCAATGGAAGGATGCTTAAACATTACTTCTCTTGATCCATGCTATGTTTTGAAGCCTTTTTATCTTTTTCTCATTATAAATATCTCATCCACTATTGCGTTCAAAGTTAGAAAAATAAAAAATACAAAAAAAGTGAAAGAAAGAAAAGAGGGTAGATTGCAAAAACAAGAAAGGTACAGCCTCATACCAAAAAAGAGAAACAAATCTGAAAGTGTGCAAGCTTAAATGCCACTCCTAAAGAACACACTTCTAGTTAGTCATACAACCTAATCTTGAATAATTAGTTTTAAATTTTCTGCTGATAGGATAGTGAATTCGATTTTCCAAACTGTTTAATCTTGGCTTATCAGTAGATAGTTTAGGATAGAAATTAAAGGTTCAAACAAGCTCAAAATCTGAACCTAAGTTTCCAAAGAGAGATGACTCAAATCTGTTTTATTTTTTGAATGAAAAGAGATGTAAATCTGGTTCTAATTAGCTCAAAATCTGAACCAGAGAACAAGGAAGAACAACTCAAGAAAAAGTCAAAACAAAGCTGAAAAAGATGAAGGAAGTGCTTTGAAATTTATGAACTTAAAGGCTTCCATTTTGATTTAATTTTCTGCAAAATAAATGTCTATGTGCAACTTATTTTTTATGCCATAAATCAGCAACAACTTAGACTGTTCAATCCTGACTTGTATGCTTTTTAATTTCTGCTATAGAAATTAGAGAATAAAAATATGTTGGACAGTTTAATCCCAACAGATTAGTAGATTAGGTAGAGAATCATATGGAATCAACTGTTTAATCTAAGTCCATGGAGAAATAAGGAGTAGAAATAGATTAGATTTCCTGCTTTCAAAAGAATAAAATGTTGTGAAAAGAGTTTGCCAATCTGAGTGCACTCTGATGAAGAAAACATGTTAGATCAGTAGGATTGGGTAGGTAGAAAGCTTGTTGATGAAAGATCCATTATTTTTATGGCTGCTAATATGTTTTCAGATCAAGATCATTCAAGCAAAGGAAAGCATCCCAATGGATGAGGCACAGGTGAGCCTCCCAGAGAATGCAAGTCTGAAGTTCTTGATGCCTTCAAGAAGGCACCATCCCCAAGTGGAGCCACTGTTAGCCACCTATAAAATTTGTTATAGCAAAGGGTGGCTAAAACTTTTTGGAGCCTTCAAGGAACAAATTTTATTGCTAAAAATTGTTGGCTCTTGAGGACTCTTGAAGGCCTCATGTCTCTGTCCAAATCTTCACTGTTGTTCCCTTTTTATATACTCAGAATTTCTGTTGTTTCCATAAGTTAAAATGTTGCTACAAAATCATCATTTTTCCCCTTCCTCCACTCAAAACTAACCTTCATTTTGCTCCCATTTTCCTCCATAAAATTCCTCTATTTTTCATGATTCCCCTTCTTCCATTCATGAAAATCATTTTTACATAGTTTAAAACTCATTTTTTAAACTATACCGAAACCCCCAAATCCATTGAAAAACTCGAAAATTTTCATTAAAACTACATCTTTTTTGTATAAAGGCTTAAGCCTCTTGGGCTAGGCCTAAAACATTCCCCCTCCATGTGCCCGCACCCTAGAACCAGGTGCTAGAGCCTTTCAACGCTTATTGCATCGGAACAATACGCAGCGCGCAAGTCTTTTTGCCTCACAAGTTTTCCGATGTGATTAGCCCTCTGTTCCATAACCCCCGATCATATTATTTCTCCATACAAACCTGTGGCCCACAATCGGGCACTAAATCATTGTGAAAATCCATATCTGATCCATTATTTCCTTCATATATCAAAAAACCCACTTATCTAAAGTTTTGGTCTAACGCACCCATACAACGATTTTTAAATGAAAAATGGTTAGATTAAAAAGTCCCAAAGCGCAATTGCATCGAAGAAATTCACAATGGGTTGATCGTAAAGACCCGCATCAAAATTTCTAATGCGATTGGGTCATATATATATAAGATACACCCCCCTCCGCTTCACTCCATACAACCTACACCCCGAGACCAAGTGTTGAAGTCCCGAAGTGCTTAATCGCATCGGGGTTTTTACAATAGGTTGATTAAAGAGCCCGAGGCTCCAATTGCGATTGGCCCTTTGTTAAATAACACCCCGGGCCTATTATTGTTCCATATAAACCAAGGCCCTGTAGTTGGGCACCTATCCATGTCATATATATAAACCCATCCCAACGCATACAAACCTTTGTTTTCCGTTTAAAATTGGGTTTTACTATGTTTTAAAGGGTTTTTTGCCGGTGTGTAAGTTGAACAATCCCAACCGTTGGTATTAAGAAAATCAACGGCCTACGTAGCATCGCATCGCAAGCTTCATCGGGAATGTTATATTTCTTCCCCCGATCAGCCATCCCTTCGATTCATTCTCCACCGTTGATCTGATCCTCAGATCAACGACCCGCGCTACATCGTATCGCAAGTTTTTTGCCGAGCGCTTTAACATCATTCCTCCACTGATTGTGATCCTTCGATTGGATCTGGACCGTCCACCTATCCAGATCAGATGGTCCCAGATCATTCCCATATTATTTCATCGCCCTTCGCCTTCCACCAAAGGGTTTTCAAAACCAATCACCACCGTTGATCATTGCGCGATCGACAGTTCCATCTTATTCTTCCCTCTGCTCTCCTTTTAAACCTTCTCTTAGCTGATCTCCACCGTTTGATTATCCCATCCAATGGCCATGCTCACTCCCCACACCCTCTGAAGCAGTATACCAAATAACGTAGGATTTTATAATTATTGTTTGTATTTTGCAGGGATTAATGGTTTTCCATTATATCAAAAGAAAGGCCGAAGGCCGGGAAAGACGTTTCCCGTGCCTTTGATTCATCAAAGGAGAACATTCATGGGGTTTGAATTCCACGTTTCATCAATGCTTCAAGAGGCATTGATGCCATATGAGCCCTGTGCGGCCTGCACATCAACAAGACACTGTGATTTTAAATCAAAATTAAAAGAGTATTAGTGTTGAAGATAGAACACAGCATAATAGAAGATTGAAGGCCAATTTGGGGATTACGGCTAAGATTGATTATCAAAAGCCTAATCCTCCGAATTAAAACACAATTACAGAAAATCATAAGTGTTTATCAGACAGAAAAGCCTCCACTGCCACATCTGAGGAAAATTGATTCCTCTCAACGACCACAAAGCCACCTGTGCCTCAAAGCATTCAAACAAAGGCCGAAGTTATTATTTGAAATCAGATATCTGCCTCAAATGCAGCTGAAGATTTAATTCTGCAAGAGAAGTTAATGCACAAAATATCAGCAGAGTTACTTTGATCTAAAACAGAGCCTCAAAGGTCAACAAAAGCTCCCACCGAGCTTAATTCATAAATGTAAATCCATTAATATAGTAACACACCTATAAACTTCTCCATCGAGCCCCTCAAAGGCCGAGAAGTCATCACTCTGTATTAATTGTCCTGAGAGATCTTTTATCAGATCTCACCTCCTCATTCTTCTATAAATACTTCTGAAGAAGATGAGAAATTGTTGGTTGCAAAACTTTGAAAGAAATTTGAGCTTAAAGCTTCTGATTGTAAATAGTGTTCACTAGCTCTTGGAGCTCTGCTTGTGATAGATAAGTTAGGCTGAGATGAGTAGATGATTGCTAAACTAAAGCATTGGAATTAAAGATGTAACTGGTTTGGAGCATCAATACAAGCTGATTTATGGGATCCTGGTCTATGTTGACGGTGATGTTTTTCTCATTGTAACTTGTTATTTTATTTCTGTTTTCACTATGTTTCATCCTCTCTTATAAAGAACAACATGCATAGAGTAAGGACCTACTGTATATTAGTACCCTGCTCTGACTAAAAATCTTTATTTACATGTTTTCTTCCAATCTATGTTATTTAGGAATGATTTAATTCAGTTTAAGCATAGGAATGTTGGCGTTCCCTCGTCTTATTGCCTTAGCTGAATATTATTCTTGAATGTTATGTTCAGTATTAGTTAAGTAGAGATGAATTAAGGAAGATATGGTGTGCCCTAGTCCTAGTTTTATCCCCAAAGACTGTGTGAATGTTTCCCTTGGAATGTGTTAAAAGCTGGCTAGTTTAAAAGTACTTACCAGATCTTAGGCCAGTTTGTGTTATCTTTTTGTTTGTCTTGAAAGTAACCACGTAATGTAGAGCTAGGAGAGGATTTGTGGTGAGCCCGGCCCACTAGTTTCTACTCCAATAGTTGCCTTCAAGTTTCCCTTTGTTTTAAAATGTTTTCTATTGAAAGTGTATCAAAGGCTGGCTAGTTTAAAAGTACTTACCAGATCCTAGTTTACTTTCATGTTTTTCTTAAGTGTATGTCAAAAGCTGGCTAGTTTAAAAGTACTTACCAGATCTTGGGCTGCTCTTTGTTCTCCATCTGTTTAAATCCTCCTTCTTATTGTACCATTTCATTCCATAAATCAAACTTCGAAGAGATCCTTAGACATATATGACTTGCCCCATGGACCACTCTTGCCTCTTGATGTTTCAATTAAACCCTATTACGACTCCATAACCCAATGGACTAAAACCTATAATTATCTATCTTCTTGGCCAAAGCTTACTCTCATTACTTGCAACTTCTCACCTTTGAAACTCTTTCCATTTAGGACTTTCCCTCAAACAGTAATCATGCTCAACCATCCAAAAACAAAACAAACCCTCGGCCTTCATAACTAACCTAATATCATTAGCCCAAACTTCAAAGACAAATCCATCTTTGCACTTATTGGAGAGATCCCTCTCCGGATTCAGGAGGGCTAGATCCTAGAATCCCAAAGTGGTTGAAATAATGTTTTTTATGTGATTGGACTTTGCCAATGTTGCTAATTACAATTTCCTAACGCCTACTCTCTAGGGTTACTGGATTGTTTTCTTGATGTTTTATTGCTAGGGTTTGGTCAAAGAAGTATGGTATGCCCTCTCTTTGGTTTTGTCTTCATGCATAGTATTCTTAGAGGCCTTTCTTGTTGTAGTATTTGACAAAGGATTCTTAACTTTCATTTTCACTCACTTTGTTCACAATTTAATGTTAACTTCACTCACCTAAGCCTTGAAGATCCATTTAGTTTTGTTATACTTTCCCTCCAAAGCATCCTTGACCTATTTTTTGTACCTTTCCAGACCTTTTGTAGACTCCATATCCCAATGGTCTAAACCTCTCCTACTCTATCTGTTTTTCTTGAAAACCTACCCAACCAAACCAACAAACAAACAAAAAAACCCTAATCCTTATAACTAGCCTAAAATCAAAACCCTAAAAGCTATAAAGCTACTTCCTTTACACAAACATAGAGAGAGCCCTCTCTGAGTCCAGGAAGGCTGGGTCCTAAGACTCCAAATACTGGTTTGATGTTACCCTTGTACATTTCTTCTCACCCATATGACAAATTACAGGGACATAACATATTGGCGATCACGATGGGAATTTTGAGTCAATAACATCCTAAGCACTCCTTAAAACCTTAGAACACTCCTGTCAGTACTATCCACTGACTCAACGCCATAACATAATGGTGATCACGGTGGTACCTTCTGAGTTAGTGATAATCTGAGTATTCCTTAGGAGCTCAAAAACCCCACAAACATCCTTATATTGGTATTCAGTTATTGATGGTGGACAACGAGTACATCCTTAAAATAATAAGCATCCTCCACCTGGCGATTCCACTAGCCTCCAGTAGGCCTACAAGCCCCACTACTCCTCATAGACTCCCCTAGGAATGCATTAATCATGCTGATGGTGGATGTTGTGCATATCAGCACTTAGACCTAAATTTTTGGCCTAACGCTCCCCCATAATCTTTCAAACCTGTTATCATGGCCAAAAATTTCCATATATTGTCTATCGTTACCTTTGCTGCTCAAAAAATACATTAGACAGAGGTTTAAATTCTCAATTTAAATTTATGTCGGGCCCAGCCTTTTGGGTCTCAGCCCCCTTTGTTTCGATTCCCATATGATTCGGGCGCGAAACCGTGTGCCAGCGAGATAGGAGCTAATCCTTCAAAGTTCCGGGGGCACTCGTGGCTGTCCGATCAGAAGCAAATCGATGGAGCGGAGTTTGGTTTACCGTGGTGGCCCCCGCACCCGCTTTTAGTATCAAAACCAGTGGTTTCATTTAGCACCACCTCCGCTGGGCCGACAGTATTCTCCAGGGAGCCAGCGATTCCATAGATTGCGTGACGCGTGTCCTGGTTTACGTTCCAAAATCGCTGCTATTTCGCACATTATTGTTCAGACAATGGATGCGCGGCAGAATCAATCATCGTCGTCCAACCTTACATGCTTAATCCAACAATGGTTGTCCTCTGAAGTAGCACGTGGTTTAACCCAGGCTAATCATGCTCGTGGCCCACCACACATTGTCTGTTGATGTCGTTTTAACCGTTGATCTCATTCAAGGATCATACGGCCCGTGATTGTTTACATACTCCCCGTTTGACTAAGTCTACCTCCACGTCGTCTCTCCCTCTTGGCATTTCATACACCCATGTGTCATCATCTCGCGTTTCCATAGTATTTTTCCCCTGCCATATATATATATACATATTTCATTCATATTCGTTGTTCTCTGTTCATGCATCAAGCTTTGCTGTTCTACGTGGAAAAGCCTCCGCTCCGTTTTTCCACCACTTCCCCACTATATTTTCACCACCTTTTTGCATGCTTCCGCCAGTCTATAATGCCACGACACTTCACAGTCACCTCCTTCTTATTACCCCCGCTGTGTCTCTATCCCCTTGCATTTTTCTCTTACTGTGTTTGCGGATTTTGCAGGGTTTCAACGATGAAAGGTTATTGTAATTTACAGTCTTGGTTACAGGAGTATAGCACATCCGAAGGCTATTCTATCGAGGCTGCAATTATGAAGAGGGATCCCAAGAGCCACCATGATTAGACACTCATTGCAGAAGAAAGGTTTAAAAATCCCTCAAACATTCCAGAGTCTTTTCAAAATACAGATTTTGTAGATAGGGATATTAATGGAACAATGGCAGATATCAGGGAATGATCGAGAAATTTAGGCTTCTGCATTTAAAATTTTAAATGTGGATTCAAAAGATGAGAGGAAAAAGTACATAATGTTTCATATTTTATTCCTATATTCTGCCTCCAGAAAAATCTCCTCCCTCAGCATTTACTCCATACCACAGCAGCAGAGTACGTCCAGCATTACAGCGTCGTCAAAAGTATGGGCAGGCGTTTTTCCGCCATCTTGATCAAATTAAGCAATTTAATGTTTTCACCTAACCCCCATTCTCTATAGTTTTCTACCTCTTCTATAAAACCGAAGAAGAAAGACATTGTAAGGGTTCCAGATTTCTATCAGAAAACTGTGCAGTGAAAGGCTTTGTATACATCTTGTAAAGTTTCTGTATGAAGGCTCAGAGCCCGTAGGGTCTCAGTGAGGAGGAGTTATAACTGTAATGAGGATTCTGGCCTTCGTTATCCCACAGTATGTAATCTTTTCTTATGTGTTAATATAATATCTCATTTCATTGCATTTATCTTCTAGTATCATGTTCTAGAATGCGAGTGGCTCACTAATCTTAAGTAAGGATTCATCCTAGTTGGTGCCCATACTTGGATTAGTCAAGCGCTTTAAATCGGCCTAGTCATGATATATTGTTCCATGTTCATGTCATTCATATTTTCTGCTATATTAGTTACTTGAGGAGGGTGCTTTTAAAACGCCATTGTCATGTATGGATTCTTAGTTGGATAAGCCCATATGTGGTTCTGTTGTGTATCTGTGTATCAACCTCATGTTAACTAGTATCTCCTTCATGTTTTCCTCACTGCATCCACTTTCTGATATTTGATTTCTGTGGCATACTATTTGAACTGGCCCTCTTTGCAATAAGCTGTCTCTTAAATGTCTGATGCTTTTGTATTGGAGTTTTGCATGCTGTTCCTACAGTATTCTTATCTTTGTATCAACTTCTGAGAGAGTTTGGTTCCATTTAAACTAATATCCTTGTTTTACAAGAGATAGTAAGAGAGCTTTTGGATTGACACCCAAGCTATATTTCATGTTCTCTTGCTATGATAAGATGTCCTAGGCACTGGTCTATGGCAACTCTAGACTGTCTCTAGGGGATGACAAAATTGTCTACAACATCTTTCTGGCGCCGTTGCCGAGGACGAATTTGATAATATCAGTTTCCCTGGGCCTCGACAAATCATATTCACTCTCTAATCAGGTGAGCACAGAGAGTTGAAGAGTTGTATATCTCTCACCTTGGCGACTCCACTGTTCTTTATTTGATAAATCTATTGGTAGTCCTGGCTCCTCGAAAGCCACATTTGAGGTCAGATTCCTCTAAGTTAAAGACATCCTCTGTATCTGACCCAAAGAAGATTATTCATAGAAGAAGTTGGAAAGAAAGACAATCAGCCCGTGCTAAAGTCCCTGAATATTCTATGGAAGATCATCCATCCTCTTCTTCTCAAGAAATCCCAGTGGAAAATCCCGACTCCACTGAGGAAAATCCTGAATATTACTCAGATAGCCCACCCAGGGGAAGTGCTAGAACCAAAGATAACCCTCATCCTACCCCTGAGGTTGAAGAAGTTAAAGAAGTCACAGAAGTAGCTGCTGTTAACCGTGAACTATTCCCATCTACACCTCAGGCTTCTATGCAATTTATTCCCATTGTTATACATACTCCACTTCCTCCTCCTCCCCTTCCTTCATTTTTACATCATATTGTTGCACAACCCCCACCTCCTCCAATGGCTAATGTTCCTGCTTTTCTATTGAAAAAATATGCTCCCTTGGCCTTACCACAGGTGCTCAATGATATGCCACAGGATTATTTGAATATTTTTCCCAGATTTAATGGAGAAAATGAAATTAATGCACAGAAACATCTTGAGGTATTTTGTGCCTTTGCAAAAAACCTGAATGTTGAACATCTGGATGTGGTCTTAAGATTGTTTGTTCAATCTCTGGATGGTGAAGCTAGAAAATGGTTTAATACATTAGCAAACCGTTCTGTAGATACCTGGGAAAGAATGGAAGAGTTTTTTCTCAGGAAATGGGGAGAAAATAAAGATCATGGAATGTGTCTCACTGATTAAATACTCTAAAGAAGAAACATAATGAAGGGGTGTCAGAGTTTATCAAAAGATTTAATAAGTTATATCTAAGTCTGCCTCCTGAGATGAAGCCTCACCAGACTGCTGCTAAAGTAGTTTTCATAGCAGCCTTTGATTCAGATTTTGGCTTCTCTTTGAGGGAAAGAAAACCTGCCACTCTATATGATGCTCAGTCAGATGCTCTTGAATTAGAAGCAAATTTTTCCTCCACTGGAAAATTAAAAGGAAAAGCTGAACATGAAACTAGGAGGAGAGGCAAAGAAGAGGTTTCCACCTCTAATCAAGATAAGGATGCAGATAAGATGGATGAAATAAGTAAGATGGTTAAGAAGATGGTCAAGCTTGAGTTGGAGGCTAAAAATGCAGCTCCCAAGAATTTCTATAATGCTCCAAACAGAGGATACAATCCCCAGTATAAGAGACCACCATTGCAAATATTGCCAAGGGAAGCAAAGGAGTAGCAAGATCAGGTACCACATCCTTTGTACCTGGAAGGTCCAGCAGATGACTCCACTGAAGATGCTGCTTATGAACTAGAAGATTCAAATCTTGCTTTCTCAAACAATGATGAAATGGAATGCCCATTGCAAGAAGAAGAAGAAGAAGCAGATATTAATCATTATTGTAAACAATTTGCTGATTTCATGCAAGCACACTTTAATAGAAAATATGATCTCAGATCTTCAAGGAAGAGGACCCGAACTCAAGATCAAGAAGAGGAGCCACCTCAGAAGGAGGTACCTGCTCAGAAGGAATCAGCAACAAAGAGAAACACAGAAAAAGGTAAGAGTCCTATAAATACTCCCTTGCAGCCTAATGATCAGATTCCTTCTTCTTCAAAAGTAGTCAGTCCTCCTAATGATGAATCTGTGTCAAAAGAAATTAAATTTTCAGCTGAAAATAAAGAGTCAAAAGAAGTTGTGATAGAAAAGCCCCCTCCTGCTTTTAGTTTGCAAAGATAACTTGAGAAAATTAAAATTCCGGTCCCCTTGACCGAGCTACTAAAACAACCTGCATATCAGTCTCAAGTTACTTCTTTTATGCTCCCTCCTGAAATATCAATTGTACCTGATAGTTTAAACCTTCAAGAAGAAAGACCCATGGTAGTCTTTGGCCCACATGTTGAGGAAGTAGATCCTTCTACTCCTCCTTTTTATGTGTCTCTAGTTATTCATGACCTGCTGTTACACAATTGTATGTTAGATTCTGGGGCTTCCCATAATATTATGCCTCTATCCGTCATGGAACAACTAGGACTGCAAATCACACGCCCATATAAAGACCTTTATTCATTTGATTCCAAAAGATTCAAATGCTTGGGGATGATTAAAGATTTAGTGGTCAATTTGGCCCAAATTCCAGCAAAGAGTGTGGTCATGGACATTGTGGTGGTTGATATCCCAACCCGCTTTGGCATGTTGCTGTCAAGGTCCTGGGGTACAAAAATTGGTGGGTCAATTAAGTTGGATTTAACATATGCTACCATCCCAGTTTTTGGTGGACAGGAGAGGAGGTTATACAGAGAGACTAAATTTGTCAAGGTAGTTACTAAGGCTGATAACTCTGAAAATTCACCAGTCTATAGTAACGAAGGAGAGTTTTCATGCTTTATGCTAGAAGAAGATCAAAATTATGTGCATGAATCCTCCTTCAAAATTAAGGATGAGCAGCCTTCAGAAAATTATCAAGCTGGAATCTGGACTTTACATTTTGATGGGGCAAATTCTAGAGAAGGAAACAGAGCTAGGGTATTATTAATTTCTCCTATAGGCAAATGGGTCCCACTGTCCTTTAAATTGGAATATGAGGCTACCAATAATGTAGCTGAATATGAAGCACTTTTGTTGGGATTACAGACAGCCAAGAATATGGGCATACAAAGTTTAAAAGTCATGGGATACTCTGAGCTGGTGGTAGGGCAGGCCAGAAATCAATGTCAAACTAAGCATCCATGGCTGAGAGCCTACAGAAATGAAGTATGGGACATGGTGGAAAATTTCTTCTCGGCTTTTAATATACATTTCATGCCCCGGGAGCAGAACAGAATGGCAGATTCTCTTGCTGTGGCTGCTAGCACATTTCGTCCTCCACAGAATCCTCTTTTGAGGTATGAAATTGAAGTACGATACAGACCATCAATCCCAGATAATGTTAAACATTGGCAAGTATTTGAATATGATGAAAAAATGAAGAGATTCTTGGAGACAGTGGGAGAATTCTCCAATATGGAGATTGATGATAATGAAGAAGAGGAAGCTAAAAATGTTGTAGAAAACAAATGGGAAGAAAAAATAGCAGGCAATAAAGTGTTGCAGCTAAAAGGAAATAGCATACCTAGAGGGCTGGTGCCTCTAGAAAGATTGTTTGATAAAAACGATGTTCCATTGCAGCACAGTAAAACAGTAGAAGAAGAACAAGTGGAAGATTTAAATCTGGGTACTTATGCTGATCCCAAAATTTTCAAATTATCCAAAAAGGTCCCAGAAGAATATAAAGAGAAATATCTGAAATTATTTCAGTTATATAAGGATGTATTTGCATGGTCTTATCAAGACCTTAAAACTTTTGATGTTGATATAATGCAGCATAAAATTCCTTTGAGAGAAGATGCAAACCCTTATAAGCAGAAGCTCAGGCAGATAAATCCTATGCTGCTTCCCTCTATTGAAAAATAAATCAAGAAGCTGCTGAAGGCCAAAATAATTGTGCCACTGAGATACTCAGAATGGGTAGCAAACCTTGTTCCTGTTCGAAAGAAAAATGGAGAAATAAGGTTGTGTGTAGATTTCAGAAACTTAAATAGAGCATCTTTAAAAGATAATTATCCATTGCCTGAGATGGATCACATTCTGCAGAAAGTGGTCGGAGCCTCCAGAATGTCAATGATGGATGGGTTTTCTGGTTATAATCAGGTAGCTGTGTTCTCATAGGATCAGAAGAAAACTGCATTTACAACACCATGGGGTACATTTATGTATGCCAGGATGCCATTTGGGCTAATTAATGCAGAAGCTACTTTTCAGAGGGCAATGGATATAGCTTTTGTTGGAGAGCAGGACAAGTTTCTGGTGGTATATCTAGATGATATCACAATATTTTCAAAGGATGATACTGAACACATTCAGCACTTGCAGAGAACCTTTGAAAAATGTAGAAGGTATGGTCTTTCCCTCAATCCTTAAAAATCTTTATTTGCATTAAATGAGGGAAAACTCTTAGGGCACATTGTCACTAAAGATGGCGTGAAAATAGACCCTAAGAGAGTTGAAGTTATAAACAGTATTCCTTTACCCAGGAATAAGAAGGAAGTGCAGGTGTTTCTAGGCCGAATCAATTTCCTGAGAAGGTTTATTCCTAACTATGATGAGATAGTTAGGCATATAACTGATATGTTGAAAAATAATAATGAAGTAAAATGGTCTCAAGAATCTAGAGATGCATTCACCAGAATGAAACAGGAATTTGCTGAAGCTCCTGTGCTAGCTGGGCCTGATTATACAAAGCCATTTATGATCTTTTCATTTGCCTCACCTCATACTGTAGCTGGAGTTTTATTGCAGAAAAATGAAGATGGATATGAGCAGCCAATAGCCTTTTTTAGTCAAGTATTACATGATGCAGAATTGAATTATAATATACTAGAGAAGCATATGCCCTGGTGAAGTCCCTCAAAGCCTTTAGAACATATGTTTTGCAGTTCCACATTACTGCATATGTTCCTACAGCAGTTGTCAAAGATATTCTCGTTCAAGGAGATAGTGAAGGCAAAAGAGGAAGATGGATTGCCAAAATATAGGAATATGATTTGGACATAAGACCCACTAAGTTGGTTAAAGGACAAGGGTTAGCCAAAATTTTGTCTGAATCAAATCATCAGGCTCTAGGTATAAATTTTTTCATGATAGCGAATGAAGAGTCTGAGAAAGGAGAAGAGCAGCATGGACTAGAGATGGCCACTCAAAAGATACACATAAAATATCTCACCAGTCCTTGGTACAAAGAAATAGTTGAATATCTTTTAACACTCAGCTGTCCACCCAGCTGTGATAAATCAAAATACAGGGCTTTGAGGCTGAAATCACAAAATTATATATTTGCCAATGGTCAGTTATATTGGAGAGATCCTTCAGACATACTATTATTGTGCCTCACAAAGGATGAAGTAGAAAATATAATGGTGGAGTTTCATGAGGGAATTTGTGGAGGTCATTACAGTTGGAGGGCCACAGCACATAAAATACTGAGAGCTGGTTTTTATTGGCCTAAATTATTTGGAGATGTTTTTAATTGGGGTAGAGCATGTGATAAATGTCAAAAATTTGCTGAGAGACAAAAGCTGCCCACTCTGCCCCTAATTCCAATTCATATAGATGAACCATTTCACCAATGGGGATTAGATTTTATTGGAGAAATACATCCCCCTTCAAGTGGCCAACATAAATGGATATTGACTGAAACAGATTACTTTACAAAGTGGGTGGAAGCCATACCTGCGAGAAATGCTACAGATGCTGTAATCATCAAATTCATGTAAGAGAACATCATATCCAGATTTGGCTGTCCAGCTAGAATTATAACTGATAATGCACAGGCCTTCAGGTCCAATAAATTTGTAAATTTCTGCCAGCAGTATAATATTGCATTAAATCACTCCACAGCTTACTATCCACAGGGGAATGGCTTGGCATAATCTTCCAACAAAACTCTGGTGAGGGCCTTGAAGAATACAATTAATGAAAATCAAAAGAATTGGGATTCCCAATTGAAATTTGCTCTGTGGGCAAACAGAATAACTAGAAAGAGAGCAACAGGGAAATCTCCTTATGAACTAGTATATGGACGAGCAGCTGTGTTTCCGGTGCAGCTGGCATTGCCAGTGGCATGCTTTATGCAGGAAAATCAGGAAGAACCAGATGACATGGTCAGAAGAATTAACCAACTGGTAGAATTGGAGGAAACATGGAGCCAAGTGAATCAGAGATTAGCGGAGTATCAGGAGAAAATGAAAAACACCTTTGATCGGCATGCAAAAGACAAGAAATTTCAAATTGGTGATCTGGTTCTCAGATGGGATGTTTGAAGAGCAGAAAAGGGAAAACATGCTAAATTCGATCCACTGTGGTTTGGTCCATTTAAAATTGTAGAATTGAAAGGTAATAACACGTTCATATTGGAAGACCTACAGGGTGATCTACTTGAATCCCCTGTAAATGGACACTTCCTCAAACCATATTTCCAATTTTGATTCAGGCAAAACAAGCCTGATGTACCATAATGTATATAAGTTTTGCTTCAGTTTTGTTTTGATGGGAACGCCGACGAATTATGGAGTAAATTTCAGAAAGGCTAAGTAGTAGAGCCATCCAAAAGAGCATCTGAAGGTCTACGGAGTTCTCGGCACGTCCACGGAGGAACGTACCGTCCCCAGATGGAGCCGATGTTGTGCATATCAGCACTTAGACCTAAATTTTTGGCCTAACGCTCCCCCATAATCTTTCAAACCTATTATCATGGCCAAAAACTTCCATATATTGTCTATCGTTACCTTTGCTGCTCAAAAAATACATTAGACAGAGGTTTAAATTCACAATTTAAATTTATGTTGGGCCCAGCCTTTGGGGTCTCAGCCCCCTTTGTTTCGATTCCCATATGATTCGGGCACAAAACCGTGTGCCAGCGAGATAGGAGTTAATCCTTCAAAGTTTCGGGGGCACTCGTGGCCGTCCGATCAGAAGCAAATCAATGGAGCGGAGTTTGGTTTACCGTGGTGGCCCCCACACCCGCTTTCAGTATGAAAACCAGTGGTTTCATTCCACACCACCTCCGCTAGGCCGGCGGTATTCTCCAGGGAGCCAGCGATTCCATAGATCGCATGACACGTGTCCTGGTGTACGTTCTAAAACCGCTGCTATTTCGCGCATTATTGTTCACACAATGGATGCGCAGCGGAATCAATCATCGCCGTCCAACCTTACGCGCTTAATCCAACGATGGTTATCCTCTGAAGTAGCACGCAGTTTAACCCAGGCTAATCATGCTCCTGGCCCACCACGCATTGTCTGTTGATGCCGTTTTAACCGTTGATCTCATTCAAGGATCATACGGCCCATGATTGTTTACATACTCCCCGTTTGACTAAGTCTACCTCCACGTTGTCTCTCCCTCTTGGCGTTTCATACACCCATGTGTCATCATCTCGCGTGTCCATAGTATTTTTCCCCTGCCGTATATATAAACATATTTCATTCATATTCGTTGTTCTCTGTTCATGCGCCGTGCTTTGCTGTTCTACATGGAAAAGCCTCTGCTCCGTTTGTCCACCACTTCCCCACTATATTTTTGCCACCTTTTTGCATGCTTGTGCCAGTCTATAATGCCACGACACTTCACAGTCGCCTCCTTCTTATTACCCCCGCTGTGTCTCTATCCCCTTGCATTGTTCTCTTACTGTGTTTGCGGATTTTGCAGGGTTTCAACGATGAAAGGTTATTGTAATTTACAGTCTTGGTTGCAGGAGTATAACACATCCGAAGGCTATTCTATCGAGGCTGCAATTATGAAGAGGGATCCCAAGAGCCACCATGATTAGACACTCATTGCAGAAGCAAGGTTTAAAAATCCCTCAAACATTCCAGAGTCTTTTCAAAATACAGATTTTGTAGATAGGGATATTAATGGAACAATGGCAGATATCAGGGAATGATCGAGAAATTTAAGCTTCGGCATTTAAAATTTTAAATGTGGATTCAGAAGATGAGAGGCAAAAGTACATAATGTTTCATATTTTATTCCTATATTCTGCCTCCAGAAAAATCTCCTCCCTCAGCATTTACTCCATAGCACAGCAGCAGAGTATGTCTAGCATTACAGCGCCGTCAAAAGTATGGGCAGGAGTTTTTCTGCCATCTTGATCAAATTAAGAAATTTAATGTTTTCACCTAACCCCCATTCTCTAGAGTTTTCTACCTCTTCTATAAAACCGAAGAAGAAAGACATTGTAAGGGTTCCAGATTTCTATCAGCAAACTGTGCAGTGAAAGGCTTTGTATACATCTTGTAAATTTTATGTATGAAGGCTCAGAGCCCGTAGGGTCTCAGTGAGGAGGAGTTATAACTGTAATGAGGATTCTGGCCTTTGTTATCCCAGAGTATGTAATCTTTTCTTATATGTTAATATAATATCTCATTTCATTGCATTTATCTTCTTGTATCATGTTCTAGAATGCGAGTGGCTCACTGATCTTAAGTGAGGATTCATCCTAGTTGTTGCCCATACTTGGATTAGTCAAGCACTTTAAATAGGCCTAGTCATGATATACTGTTCCATGTTCATGTCATTCATATTTTCTGCTATATTAGTTACTTGAGGAGGGTGCTTTTAAAACGCCATTTTCATGTATGGATTTGGATAAGCCCATATGTGGTTATGTTGTGTATCTGGGTATCAGCCTCATGTTAACTAGTATCTCCTTCATGTTTTCTTCACTGCATCCACTTTTTGATATTTTATTTCTGTGGCATACTATTTGAACTGGCCCTCTTTGCAGTAAGTTGTCTCTTAATTGTATGATGCTTTTGTATTGGAGTTTTTCATGCTGTTCCTACATTATTCTTATCTTTGTATCAGCTTCTGAGAGAGTTTGGTTCCATTTAAACTAATTTCCTTGTTTTACAAGAGATAGTAAGAGAGCTTTTGGATTGACACCCAAGCTATATGTCATGTTCTCTTGCTATGATAAGATGTCCTAGGCACTGGTCTATGGCAACTCTAGACTGTCTCTAGGGGATGACAAAATTGTCTACAACAGTGGACAACAAAGTTGAAATCATCCACCTGGCGACTCCACAACTCTCAATATACCTAAAGACTCCACTAGTAGAGAACTCTAGACTAGTTGAAAAGATGCAGTGACCCTTTCTAATTTACAAACATGGATCCAAGGATAGAATGGATATATGCTCCAATGAACAGAGATCACATCCCTGGGTTCCCTCACAAAATGCTTCAAATAGACTGGGTTTCAAACCTGCCTATGTTTCAAGATGAAAATTTTGATGACCCCTTGTTACATCTCAACAAATTTCATATACATGTGTAGAGGTTAAAAGTTGAATGGCATGAAGACTGCCTCATGAAAATTTTCATGGGGACATTGGAAGGTAAGGCAAGGAAATGGTATGAATGCCTAGAACCTGGTAGTTTATTTTCTTTAAAGTATTTCCATAAGGTTTTTTATGAACATTATAAAGAAAATTGTTCATCCTTATCATTAGCTGAAAATTGTTGTGATCAATCTGAAGATCTCATACAATACCTTGTAAACATTGACGAAGATTTAGGAAATTGGAACCTTGAAAGTCTATTATGTTGGGTATGTGTTATATTCTTTCCACGACTAAGCACGTGCCATGGTCCTTAATTTCCGTTGGGTAGTCTGCGTCCATGGTTTTGTGCATGGTTTTGCACATGGTTTTGGGGTACGATGGTTTTCGGCCCCTGGTATTTTTTGTAGATCCGGTCAAGGGAACTACGGTTATGTTCTAATCCAGGTTTTATGGATTGGGGTTTATGTATGCTTCGGCATATATATATATATATATATGTGTTGTAACACTAAAAGGAATATAATGAAAAATAAAGCTGGTCGTCCCGATTTGGGATCCAGGGGAAAATCTCTGTGTTTATCTGTTTTATGTTTTATGCTCTCGTTATTGTTTATTTTCTGTTATAAGATTCGTGTGTAGATAATTCATGTTCAGGGTTAAAACCTAAATTTGGTATCAGAGTTGTTTTGGATTTAAGGGGATGCCTTTGCTGCTGAGGGTTTTTTAGTTCGGGCCTGAGGTAGACCCTGTTCAGTGGGAGATCTACAGGATCGATTCTTGCGGTGAAAGAAGATGGCGAGCGGCGGAAAGATAGAGATCGAGAAATTTAATGGTCATAGTTTTAAGTTGTGGAAGCTCAAGATGGAGGATCTGCTAGTGGATAAAGATCAGTGGATCGCGGTAGATCCAGGTACTAAACCAACGGGAATGTTAGATGAAGACTGGAAGAAACTGGATCGGAAGGCTAAGAGCACAATACGGTTGTGTGTCTCAGATTCAGTATTGTTGAATGTATCTGGGGAAGCTACGGCGAAGAATTTGTGGGAAAAACTTGGGAATTTGTACCAATCTAAGTCTCTGGTGAATAAGTTGTTCCTGCAGAAAAAGCTATATAACCTGAGGATGAAGGATGGAGACTCGGTGACAGAGCATCTGAACGCCTTCAATACTATGGCAAGTCAGCTGTCATCTGTTGATATTAAAATCTCAGATGAAGATAAGTGCATCAGTTTGTTGTGCTCTCTACCAGACTCGTGGGACAGTCTGGTTATTGCAATAGGTAGCAACACAACTACCTTGAATTTTGATGACATTGTCTCAGCCTTGCTGTCGGAGGAAATGAGACGGAGAAATATGGAGGGTCAGAATGGAGATGCCTTATCTGTACGAGGAAGGTCCTAGAACAGAAACAAGAATAAGGTTTCGAGTGGGAGATCTAAATCTCCTGGAAATTTTGTAAAGGTGTGCTGGAAATGCGGAAAGGAAGGGCACTACAAAAAGGACTACAGATCTAAAGCTCCTAAGAAAGGAAATGGATTTGATGATGCTCCTTCTGCAGATGAAAAAACCACCTCGAATGAAGGTGGGAATGTGTATTTGGCTTCTTCTTCAAATACACATGTAGATCATGAGTCATGGTTGATTGACTCAGGTGCATCCTTTCACTTCACTCCCCATAGGGAGTGGTTCTGCGAGTATGAGAAATATGATGGTGATTTCTTCCTAGGGGATGATAGGAAGGCCAAAATCGTCGGACGTGGAAAGGTAAAGTTGAAGCTACAAGGTGGAAGGATTAGAACACTTCCTAGTGTTCTGCATATTCCTACATTGGCCAGAAATCTGATTTCTGTAAGCAAGATGGATGATGTAGGTGTAAAAACAGTGTTCGAGAAAGATTCCTGCAATATGGTTCGAGGAGCACTGGTATTAATGCGGGGAGTTCGGACCGGAAATCTGTACAAGCTACAAGGTAGCACTGTTATTGATGGGTGTAACAGTTCTGTGGTTCTTGAAAGTGGGATGGAAAGCCTAGCTGTCTCTGGAGAAAATACCATGCTATGGCATCAAAGGCTTGGACATATTGGAGAGAAGGGCCTTCGGATACTGCATAGAAATGGTATGGTAGAAGGTATGTCTAATTACTCTCTGGATTTCGATTTCTGTGAACATTGTGTATATGGGAAGCAGAATCGGGTGAGTTTTCCTTCTGGTGCTAAGAGGGCGAACAAGATATTAGAGCTTGTGCACAGTGATGTGTTTGGACCTGTGTCAGTTCCATCATTGGGAAAGTCTGTGTACTATGTTTCATTCTTAAATAGGTTCTCAAGGAATACATGGATATATTTCTTGAGAAGAAATCTATTAATATTTGACAAATTTTAAAAAATTTAAGGCTACGGTGGAAAACAGACGAAGAAGAAAGAATAAAGCGCTGAACCAGATAATGATGAGAGTTAACATGAAATAATTGAAGAGTTCATGAGCATCATGAAAGTGTGGTATGTCATGACGAAAGACTACTCCATACCACACCTGTAAAAATGAGTTGCAAAAAATAATGAATAAACAACACGATCGAAAAATAGAAAGCATGTGGTGGTACTAGGGTTAGGACAAGAATTGAGGAAAAGCGTTAGGCACGTAATGCTTAGTTAACCAGGTCACCTTCATCGGTGGAGAGGATAATACCCACAGTGTGGGTGGTGACCTCTCTGCATCTAAGGGTATTTGGATGTGATGCATATGTACATGTTCCAAAGGAAAAAAGGACCAAGTTGGATAATAAATCTGAAAGGTGCATCTTTATTGGGTATAAGGATGGTTTAAAGGGTTACAAGCTTTGGAACCCAGAAACAAGGAAGGTTGTGTACAGCCGAGATGTGGTGTTTAGAGAAGTGAAATATATTGTTAAACATGAAGTCCTACCAAAGGAACCTGAGAAGATAGAGTTTGAGCTAAAGGAGGATGAATCAGACTCTACAATAGAAGAAGACTCAGAAGATGAAGAGCCACAAACTCCAGCTTTGAGAAGATCGGTTCGGGAAAGAAGGCAACCAGAAAGGTATAGTCCATCTGCTTTCTGTTCAGGTTTTGCCTTAACTATAACTGATGATGAACCCAGAACTGTCAGGGAGGCAGTAGATTCAGAGGATGGAAAACTCTGGAAGGAGGCCATGGCTGATGAAATGGCATCCTTGCACAAAAACGATGCATGGGATATGGTGGAGTTGCCGGCTGGAAGGAAGCCCATTGGGAGCAAATGGGTGTTTAAGAAGAAGACGAATGTAGAAGGCAAGGTGGAGAAATACAAAGCTCGGTTGGTAGCGAAAGGTTATTCCCAGGTGCCGGGAATTGATTTTGGTGATATTTTTTCTCCTGTTGCCAAAGTTACTTCTATTAGATTACTTTTATCTGTTGCTGCTGCATTTGGTTTTGAGGTAGAATAGATGGATGTGAACACATCATTTCTTCACGGGGATCTGAAAGAGGAGATCTACATGAAACAACCTGAAGACTTTTATGGTGAAGGGGAAGAAAGAGCTGGTATGCAAGTTAAAGAAGTCTCTGTATGGGTTAAAACAGTCACCAAGGATGTGGTATCAGAAATTTGATACCTATATACGGGGACTTGGCTTCACCAGAAGCAAGGAGGATCACTGTGTTTATTTTAAATTAATTGGTGACCGTGTTATTTATTTGGTCTTGTATGTGGATGATATGTTGGTGATTGGAAATGACAAAGAAATTATCCAAGATTTGAAGACCCAACTGTTCTCCAAATTCGACATGAAGGATCTTGGTGCTGCAAACTATATTTTGGGCATGGAAATTAAGAGAGATCGGGCAAAGAGGAAGCTCTGGTTAAACCAGAGGAAGTATGTCGAGACTATATTGTGAAAAATTTTGGTCCTTAATTACGAAAATTGAAGTACTAATAATAAATGGTTTTTGGGGTACGATGGTTTTCGACCCCTGGTGTTTTGTAGATCCGATCAAGGGAACTATGGTTATGTTCTAATCCAAGGTTAATGGATTGGGGTTTATGTATGCTTCGGCATGTATATATATGTGTTTTAACACTAAAAGGAATATAATGAAAAATCAAGGTGGTCGTCCCGATTTGGGATCTAGGGGAAAATCTCTGTGTTTATCTGTTTTATGTTTTATGCTCTCGCTATTGTTTATTTTCTGTTATAAGATTCGTGTGTAGATAATTTCTGTTTAGGGTTAAAACCTACATATTAGAAGAAATACATGCATTTCATACTCAAGATAACTATTATGATAGCCAATAGGAGTTGTTGAGAATGAAATCAATCAGGAGATAAAGGAAGGTCCACAGGATCTCCCTAAAGGCACAAGTGATTATTCACCATATCTTCTAGGTGAGGCTCAAGAAGATATTCAGCCTCAGATTTAGCCTTCAACAAAGAAAGAGAACTGTTGTAGTGTTATCCAAAGAAAGAGAAAAATGCCTCCTCTTTTGATTGAGGAGGAAATAAATCAGATTCTAAACATGCAGCCAACCTCTAAACCTTCATGCGAACAAAATAATTCTATTCATTCTCATGCTAATCCTAGCTATCAAAGATCAAAAAATGGATGTGTAGATCAATTTGAAGAAAAAAATTATGATAATCCAATATGTTTGATTGGTGACTTATTTTGATGATTTTCCAAATTTTGATCAGTATGATGATGGTCATGTTCTCCAAACAAAAGCTAATCTTGCAAAGAAATCAGTAGCTGGTTTGTGGGAGGATGTTCAGTTTCATCAAAACAGTAATCAGCCAATACATATCAGCTATGACATTGATGAGGAAAGCCAAGAAAATAAGGAAGTAAGTGAAGGATCTCTGACTCTTTGTTTTACTTCATTTCAGTCCATCAGAAATAACTTTCATGTGATTGGAAATCAGCAGTCTTTCAGTTTTGATGTTAAGGTTAGGGAAGATAATGAACTTCTTGAGCAAGTTGTTAATAATAAGCCTTTTCCTGAAATGGATGAGGAAATCATTTATGACATAGAATTCTCCTCAACTCTAGATTCGCAGCCACCAAGTCCCATTGAATTTCAAATTGCAGATGAAGGCTTGGAAATTGATCATCACAGGAGAGTTGTTTTATTGCCTTCTCAAGAAGATTTATTGCCAAAGAGTCCTCCTGCTCATCAACATGATGGCCTTCACACAAAATTCAGCCCACTCCCTCAAGGCATATCAGTTTTGCTAGAAGACAACATTTCAATATATGATGAGGCTGACAGTGCAGATGATCATGAGGAAGGGGAAGAGGTTCTTTCTCAAAATAATCCCAAGCATAGCTAAGAGAAGGAAGGAGTAGTCCTGAATGAAGTCTATTTATCAAAAGCTCTAAGTCAGGAATTATTCCAAGATCCTTTTGTTCCTTTCTTAGAGAGATTTGGAGAAGGAGTAAAGTATGTTAGAAGCAGTTTGATGCAACTTTTAAAGAAAATTTTAGGCACTATTGTTAAAAAAAAAGTGAGGTGTGAGTGGCCTTTTGATTTCTTCAGCACACTCAAAGAGATGAACAAAGATCACTCGTGGAATCGTCTACTTGATTGGTTATATTGGAAAAAGGATTTCACCAAATAAATATATATCATGTGTAGGTTAGATTAGGATAAATAGGTATGAAAATAAGCTCAACACTATGAGCATATTTCTAGTTTTCAAGTTTTATAATGCTGATCTAAAAAAAAAACCACAAAAACAAAGAAAGGAAGAAAAAGAGGGCAGGAGAAAGAATAGGTACAGCCCCATACCAAAAAAGTAGTATTTATGAAAGTGTGCAAGCCTAAAATTCCATTACTGTTTAAGAAAATAAATTATGGTTCGGTCATCTAGCCTAATCATGAATGAACATGTTTTAAATTTATGTTGATAGGTTAGTGAAAGAAGACTTGTCAAATCATTTAAGCTTGACTTATCAGTAGATTATCTTAGGAAAAGATGTTGGTTCCCAAAGCACAAATCTGAACCAAAGAAAAATGAGAGGGATGCATAACAAATTTTGAATCACAGCCCTCATGTTTTCCAATTTTTTATTGTACAAAAATAATGTCTGTGTGCAGCTTGTCCAAATGTCGTAGCCCATGGAAAATCAAATTTCTTAATCCTGGTTTGATCATGTTCTGAATTTCATGTTAGTAGGTTAGAGAATAAAGTTTGTCAAACAGCTTAATCTTGACAAATGAGTAGACTAGGTAGAGAATAAGAGATTTCATTAGCCTAATATGAACTCTTGGAAGTGATAAGGGTACAAGTAGATAGTTTTTATGTTTTCAAAAATAAAATAATGTCAAAGGTTTTCCAGTACAAGTGCACCCAAAGAAGAAAAAATGTTAGGCAAGGTATAATGGGTAGGTAGAAATGAGGTTGAAGCAAACATGTCTTTCTGGTTTTGAGATCATAGCTTCAAGAGAACATCAAGAGATGAAGGAAGAAGAATCTGCAAAGTGCAAGTAAGGTAGTGGTCTTCAAAACTCAAATATTTGAACTCTGAGGTCCTGGACACCTCCTAAAAAGGAGCTGCCCTCCCCAAGTGGAGCCACTGTTATTCATCAGTGATTTTTACCATCTATAGATGACTAAATATTGGTTCTATATTTCTAAAAACAAAATTCCCTGAATATTGTGAGTTTTAGAAATCTCATTGCCTTCATTATCCTTATACAATATTTTTCATTGTTTTATCATTTTTCCATTCCATGTTCACCCTACCACTCCCAAAGGACTCCTTATGGGATTGTACCACTCATCTTCATCCTTTTTCCTACCTATGACATCATTACTCTATTTTTCCCTTGCAAATATCTCCACTTTTCATCTAGGGTTACCTATGGCCTAACTCATTACCATGATTCTCAGGTCCCTCAAGCATTGATGATCTCAAAACTATCTCTGTAGGCTCTTTAGATAAATCAAGTACATTAGATTTTGGATCTTCAATACATCACTCTGTCAATACTCTGTTTTTACACTTGAAGACCCCAAGCCAAGTTTTAGTCATACACCAGGTCAAAGAGTCCTCCCACTAGGTCAATTAGGGTTTCATGTGATCCAAGGTCATCATTTACAAAAAATACTAATATTCAATTTCAAGGTCTGCACATGAGGTAATGGAATAACTTGACACTTTTGCAGAAATGTTGAAAATTATATTAGTAGAAAGTTGCTAAGGTAGGAGGTCTTCTATTTAATGAATACATCTTGCAGCAAGGAAGACAAGAAACACTTGGCCTTAAGAAGAACTAGGGTTTTTAGCTTGATTGGGTTAGAAGTGTGCCAAGCAAAGATCAAATTCTTAAATGGCCATGGAGGAGGCACACCCAAAACCAAACATGAAGAAAAGTATTTCAGAGATGATTGATTAAATATGTTAGAAAGGTGAGGTAAACTGTACAAAAGTGAATGAACTTGAAAGGGCTATAGATAACTTAGAAGACAACATTGATAATTGTCTTAAATCAATCCAGATACCTAGGGTTTTGGGAAAGTGGCCACAGAAGTTAAAAGGTATGAGTTCAACTCCATAATGGCAACAAAGAAATATTCTTAAAGATGCCACTGTGATAAGACTCCAGACTTGCAAAAGGTGAGTGTATCATGCCTCAAAGAGTAAAAGTGTGAAGAGTATCATTAAGTGAAGACCAAGTTAGTGTTTTTAGGCACCTACAAGACAGAAAATGTCAAAGAAAGGTAAAAAACAAGGTTTGAAATTCCATGGTGCAGACAGAAGAGGGTGTTGAAGTTGTTGCTAGGGAAAATCCTCCCAAGGTGTTTAATGAATTGTCAGCCAAGAATAAAAGTTAAGTTAATTTGATGAAGAAAGAAACAGAGGATTTTGAAGCTGTTATTGTGTGCAGTTATCACAAAAGTGTCAAATTATGCATGGTAAGGCTCTAGGATTGGAAAGAAGCAAGTGTCATATCTTCAACAACCTGCAAGAAAAAGGTTAGATAACATCAGTGAAAGAAAGTGAAAATGACTTAAAACACAAAATAATGGGTTTACAACATTCAAACTAATTCCCAAGTCTATTATAGGTCATTTTGCATTCATATAAATCTTTGTACCCTTGCAAAATTATTAGAAGATTCAAAGGGAGAATTTTTTTGAGTTTTTTAGGTCACAATTGACTAAGTGTTGAGGCGTCGCGCCCTTGGCATAGTTTTCCAATATATTTCCTTAACGCATTGCGCTCCTGGCAAGTTGTTGTGCGCTTGCCTGATTTTCCCAACAAACTCGAAAAAAATCCTTGGCACTGCGCGCCTGGCAGGGTGCTGCGCCTTTTCCCGACTTTCCTGACAGGCCCGGGATGGCGCTGCGCATTTGGCCAGGGGGGACCTCCAAACAAATTAACCCTCCAAATCACTTCAAGACTGCTTCAAATCATCACTAGGGCTCCTCCTAGCACATTGAGAGAAATATCAGACAAAATAGGGGCAAATTGAGGTGGTTGCATTGGTTTGATATTGGTCATCCATAAAATCTTAACATAAAAATCAATCCCTTACATTACAAAAAGATTGAAAATTTCATTCCCTTCCTTCATATCAAATTGTAATCAGTACAAGGTGTTGTCAAAGGCCCAATACTTAACATGTCAAGAGAAGGAGGCTAATGCAAATAAGAAATCAAGCAATGAAGACTGAAACAAAGACCAGTGAGCCACATAACAGTGATGATAATATCCTTGAGTTCAGTGAGGATACAAATGAAGAAAGCAGCAAGGAAAAGGGAAATGATAATCATGATGAAGATGAGGCAAAAGCAGAGGGCATTGAGCCATGAAGAAAAAAGTAAGGCTACTAACAAAGAGGCCTGTGAAAAAAATATGGTGGGGCCAAGGAGGCTAAAGACAAAGAAAACCTTAAAAAATTGGCTTATCCACCCCCTACAAACATCCCAAACCCAATCAACAGCACAAATCCAAAGTTTGACAAGTTTGTGAAGTGTTTGGATTTTTTACTATTTTTGAGGGCCAAGGGCGCAGCGCCCTTGGCGCTACGCTTTTTCTTGGGGCATCCATTGAAGGCCAACTTTACATTTTTGGGTTCCTTAGGCCAAGTACATCACACTCACCAATTTTCAGCTCATTTGGAGCAAAACTGGTCCTTCGAAAGGGCCAAAACATGCAAAATTTCACCTTTCTGCCTTGTTTTTAGGGTTGGTGTTGCACCCTTAGCAGCCTTGGGAGATTTGGTTTTTGAACCGGTAACTGAAGTCTAATTAGAAAACCAAGGGTATTTTTTGAAATTAGACTCGAAAATCTTTCCAACGAGCTATCACAGATCTCATTCCAACCTAGGGAAGGCCTTCAAAACTTAGCTGTAAGATGACCCATTTTTCGAGTGCAGGCACTATGCCCTTGGACCTAAATGTTGTGCCCTTGCCTGCAAAGTCAACAAAAGACACAAATTTATTGCAAATAGATATTTTGAGGTTTTTTGGGAAAATCGCTCCAAAGTTAGGTGTTATGAGATATTTTTCATTTATTAGATTAGGATATTTGTGCCTTGGGCCTCGCATGGTCTCAAAGGACAAAAATGATATTTATGAGCAATTAATGGCCTCCAAAACCCTAGTTAGGGTTTTTTACTCTACTTTTCATGATAAATATTGCATGAGGGCCTCATTGTTCATGTTGGCTATGGGTTGGTTACTTGTTGAACTGAGCATAGGCTCTGAGTTGTAAGGAGTTTTTGGCTTTGGAACCTTTTAATTCTCTTGGACTGAATAACAATGGAGCCAAGCACTTTGCAGGATTCATGAACTAATGGTGATGCCCTTCTCATTTTGTACTTTTCATCTTATGTTTAAAATATATCTCCATCTTTCGCTTGCAATAGAATAGAAATTTTATCTTAAGGTTTGCTGTCAAAAGCACATTAACTTTGTCTACTTCTCTTGCTTTCATGTTTTCCTTTGCTAGGTCAGTTTAAAGAATTCTTAGTTTCTCTCTAAACCCACTCAGGTTTTTTATCTCAAGAATGATTCAATGGAGTCAGTGCCAAAGAGGTTTATGGTTAGCCTTTCCCTTTGGAATCACTTTAAACATTGTTTTTGAGGTCTTTACTTTGAAGTATTGCTAGTTAGGGTTTAACTAAAGAGGTTTATGATTTTCCATGCCCTTATGTTCATCTTAAATGGTTGCTTTGAAGGTATTTATAGTATGATTAAGGAATCTTAGGAGTTCCCTGCTTCTTTATCATCACTATTTTTATCTTGCATGTTTTCTTTCTCAGAAGGTAGATAGCTAGAGAAGTTAGGAGTTCCCTGCTCTCTATGGTTTACTGATTGTTGTCTTGATGTTTGCTTGATAGGTTTTGGTCAAAGAAGTACGGTATGCCCTGTCTTTGGTTTTTTCTTCATGCATAGTATTATTAGAGGCCTTTCTTGTTGTATTATTTTACAAAGGATTCTTAATTGCCCTTTGCACATACTTTGTTCACAATTTAATGTTCACTTCACTCACCTAAGCCTTGAAAACCAATTTAGCTTTGTTCTACTTTCCCTCCGAAGCATCCTTGACCTATTTGTTGTACCTTTCTAGACCTTTTGCAGACTCTGTAGCCCAATTTTCTAAAACTCTCCTACTCTATCTGTTTTTCTTGACAACCTACCCAACCAAACCAACAAACAAACAAACAAACCCTAATCCTTATAACTAGCCTAAAATTAAAACCTTAAAAGCTATCAAGCTACTTCCTTTACACAAACATAGAGAGAGCCCTCTCTGAGTCCAAGAAGGCTAGGTCCTAGGACTCCAAAGACTGATTTGATGTTACCCGTGTACATTTTTTCTAACCAATCTGAAAAATTACAGGGACATAACAAGATAACGTATACAATCATGAATAATCAATAACTCCACGCAGCTTGGAACAAAAATCATATGTGACCCAGGGCCTTCACCGTGATCTCAATATAACCACTTGACCTATTGTGTTTGTTTATCAGATACAAAACAACAAAGATATCATTCCAAACATTTGTTCACTATCTCAGTTTGACCATCGGATTGAGGATGATAAGATGAGCTATGAGCTAGTTGAGTACCCAAACAAGAAAATAATTCCATCCAAAAATTTCTAGTAAAAATGGGATCTCTATCGCTTACAATAATATTTGGGTTTCCATGTAGCTTTTGAGTTGTTTCCATAAATTCAGTAGTAATTGTACTTCCTTTAAATGGGTGGGATAATGCACAAAAGTGTGCATACTTGGTAATTATATAAACTACCACCATGGTGACACTCTTTCCTTCGGACTTAGTTAAACTTGTGATAAAATCCATTGAAAAATCCTCCCAATGTTCACTTGGAATGGATAAAGGTTGTAGAAGAACTGGGATCTTAATTGTCTCAACTTTATTTTACTGGCAAACCAAACATTCTGCCACAAAATTTTGAATATCATATTTAAGGCCATCCCAAAAAAAATCTTTCTTCACCCTATGGTAAGTTTTAAAAATCCTGATTGTCCTCCTAAAGGAGAAGTGCGCAATTCCAAAATAATCTTTTGTTTTAGTTGGGAATTATTTTTCCATAAGGAATCATTTTTCCAACTAATGTATCACATGTACTAGGATCTTGCTGCAACTTTTGAATTAGTGTCCACACTTCTTCGCCCTTCTTCCATTCATCCCTTACTTCAGTTATCCAATATCGCTGGACAATATAAATGGTACAAAGCAATGCTTCCACCTCTTCATCCTTTCTTGAGAGAGCATCTGCAACAATATTTAGCTTCCATTTTTTGTAGATGATTTCAAATTCATAACCCAACATATTTATGACCCATTTTTGTTGCTCTTCTAAATATAGTCTTTGTTCCAAAAAGTGTTTAAGACTATCATGATCAATTTTTACCTTGAAGTGTCTTCCCATTGGGTAAGGTCACCATTTCTTTAGTGCATGTAGTATTGCCAACATTTCCTTCTCATAAATGGCTTTCTGTAAATACTTTCCTTTGATTGGACGACCTTATAAAATCAATGGGTCTTCCTTTCTGCATTAAAACAACACCAATTCCATTTCCTGAGGCATCACATTCCACAATAAAGGTTTTTGTGAAATCTGGCGTAGCTAAGACCGGTGCTAGGCACATTGCCTCTTTAAGATGTTCAAAGGCCTTAGTTGCTTCAAGATTCCATGAAAATTCATATTTATTCAATAATGTTGCTAGAGGTGTTGCTATTCTCCCATAATACTTAACAAACTTGCCATAATACCCTATTAACCTGAGAAATCCTCACAACTTCTTTATGGTTCTGGGGACTTTCCATTCCTTAATGACTTTAATTTTGTTAGGGTCTAGCTTAACACCCTCGTGAGATACAATATGACCCAGATATTCCACCTCTTGTACTCCAAAGAAACATTTGAAGGTTTTTTCATATAATTGTTTCTCCTCAAATAGTTTTAGCACCCTGTCAACATGTTGAACATGATCCTCCCAAGACCTCTTGTAGATTAGTATATCATCAAAAATACTAACACAAATTTTCTAAGGAAGGGACTGAAAATGGAATTCATCAACCCTTGAAATGTAGAAGGTGCATTGGTAAGGCCAAAAGGCATGACCAAAAATTCATAATGACCCTCATGAGTTCAAAATGTTGTTTTCAGAATATCTTCAGTCTTCATTCTAATTTGATGAAATCTTGAACGAAGATCAACTTGGTAAAAATAGAATTTCTCATGTAATTGTCAATAATTCATCAATCACAGGAATGGGAAATTTATCTTTAATAGTGAGCTTATTGAGCTCCCTATAATCCAGACACATGCGCCATGATCCATCCTTATTGTGCACCAATACTACTGGAGCATAGAAATAACTTTGACTAGGTTGAATTATACCATCCTCTAACATTTATGCAATCATATGTTCGATTTCACTCTTTTGGACATAAGGATATCTGTAAGGCCTGATGTTTGGAGGAAAAATTTCTGGAATAAAATGAATACCATGATCATGATCACGAATAGGTGGGAGTCCTTTGGGAGTTTCAAACACCTTGGAATGATTGTGCAAGACTTTTTGGAAATCTAGAGAAATAGATGATTTTGATGTTGGAACTTCTAGTGAGAAAAAATGTGCAATTACTCTTCGTTTTTCTTTCTTCGGAAGTTTTTTCATTACATTAGAGCTTATTATCTTTCATGGCTTCCCTGTGATACCTCGTAATTCAACTTTATTTCCTTTTGAAAAAAAATTCATGAAAAGTTCTTGAAAATTAAAAGTTATCGTCCCCAAAGATTGTAACCATTGAACTCCTAGTACAACATCAACACCTCCCATTGGAATGGAAAGCATTGGAATATTCAATACATATTCCCCCGTGGTTAGCTTGATATTACGGCATTTTACAGAGAAATTTATAGTTCCTCGATTTGGAACCATCACTTGAAATTTTGGTGTTGGGTATAGGAAGCAATTCAATTCCTTGGCTACCTTACAATGAATAAAATTATGGGTACTACCCAAGTCAATGAACACTATTACCTTTTTCTTCTTGATATATCCTTTATCTCGAGAGTTTGAGGAGTGGTAATTCTTTCCAATGCATTACATGATATCGTCGGACTCATTTCTTCTTTCGCTAGGGTTGGTTATTCATGTATATCCTCTTCTTTTGAAGTGTCTTGTTCATTTTCTTCCTCCTCTTCACAATATATGTAAAATAATTTATTCTCAGCACACTTATGACCTTTAGTGTATTTTATATCACAATTGTAGCAAAGCCATTTTGCTTTTTTTTCTTCCAATTTGTGGTCTCAAACTTGTAGGTTGTGGAAGTCTAGGAGTAGCAACACTACCATCTTTATAGATGTGAGTAGTAGGCTTCCTTGTCGCTATAATTTTACATTCAATTTTCCTTGCCAACCTGAATGCCTTCTCCAATGAATCAGGCTCCCAAACTCAAACCTCATGTTGGATGTTATCCTTTAAGGTCCCTATGAAGACATCAATCCTATGTTCCTCTGGAATATAAACTACCCTTATATTCAAGTTTTGGTAGTCCTCAATGTGCTCCACCATTGAACCCTATTTCTTAAGATTTATTAATTGGGTGAAGAAGGTGTTTCTCTTTGTATCCTCATAATGTGCTATCATTTCCTCCATAAAAATTGACCAAGTGCCAATTTGTTTACGGGAGCAAAGCCATCGATACCATACATTTTTGTGTGTGTTCCTTTTTTTTTGATCAAAATATTGCTCCATCTGTAGTATCCATGTTACGAGATCCTTGCCATAAAACTTACTCATATCGATCCTTGGAATATGGTGGGTCTTCAACCCAACATTAGAATTTATCAAATCACGATTAACATTTATTTTGTTCTCATCATGAGTTTCCTCTACTATATTTCCGCCATTAGGAATCATTTATTGTATCAACCTTGTCAAACCTTCCTTCAAGCCTTCCATGTCTACTTTTAGATCATTATTCATGTCTTCCATGTTGTCTTTCATTTTTTCATCGATCTTATCTTCCATGTCATCCATCTTAGCTTCCATGCCATCCATCTTTGCTTCCATGCCATTATTCAAACCATTCATCTTAGCTTCCACGCCTTTATTAAAAACCATCCATCTTAGATTCCATGTCTTTCTTCAAACTATTCATCTTAGCTTCCACGCCTTTCTTCAAAACTTCAATTTCATTTTTTTTTGCTCTTTGCGAGAGTGAAATTTGGTGCACTTGCTCTTGTAAATTTGATATGTCATGTTGCACTTCTTCATCTTCATGAGTTATAGTAGGGCCTTCAGAGGGTGTTGAATTCTTTTTAGGTGGCATTTTAGAACCCAATACTGATATCTATGTTTCAATATTCCCTTGGAATCACTTCATACTAATTTTTAAAACAAGACTTATGCAATTTGAAAAACAAAATACACACATTTTTCTTGCTTTTGAGGAGCTCAATATTGAAACTGATGTATCTTTGTAATTTCGGAACTTCAATATCTGAAATTTGGTCTTATAGTAGCCCTCTGAATCGTATTTCTAAGGCCACAGGTCTGACCTGATTTGGGTTCTTCAAGGCAAATTTATGCCCAATCTCCCACAATAACCTAATTATGGACTGGTTCAGCAGAGCGAACTTGTATGGCATGCCCCATGTCACTGTGTCATCCTTAGGCTCTGAAATTGATACATAGGAAACTTGATTTTGTGTAATTTTGGCCATATTTTACATAATTCCAATCTGATGCTCAGAGAGAGAGTTATGACAATTTTCCCGCAGTCACCTCTTTTATTTGAAATTTGGGAGCTTGAAAAAACCCTAACTTCTGCAGATCATATATTTGAAAATATTGCGAACCAAGATCTAAATTTTTTACACGAAGTTCCTCAGGATTTAAGCTTTGCGTGATAAAAATTTCAGCTTCTAAACCTTCGTAGAACAAACGTAATAGCGAAAATTCCACAATGACCTGTTTGGAGTAGCGAAACCCTAGAATCCAAAGCTCTGATACCAAATGTTATGAAACCAGCACCAAAAATAGAAGAAAAGAGAGATCAACGCCTTAGAAATAAGCCACTTCGAGGGGGAAAGCTCATTTACATTACATAAATGAATAATTCTTTAATGATACAAATGACAAAACCTCCTTATATATTTAGGAGACCATGCGGTCACAATATAATCCTAGCTGACCTAACAATAATAATGTAAAGGCACAATAATAACAATATTGGGGTTACAGGGGTACAATAATAACAATAAGGGGGCTACACTAACAACAATAAGGGACTAAACTAGTAATGTAGGGACCTAACATTCTCGGATCATGAGTTGAAGTCGATAGGAATGATTCGTCAAAGGAGGGCCATAAATATTCCCACATCATCAACACGAAAAAGCAAATATACTAAGATGATAGGAGTGATTTGGGATTGTATCAAAGGAGGTCAAATATGTAGGAGGTGTTTTACAAAAAGGAATTTTCTTGAGCACATTGGTGACACAACTCCATAGGGTGGCAACATTTGACTCAAATAGTATCAGAGGTCATGTTGACAAAATTGGTAATCAGATGAGAGGAAAATGGATTTCCCAAACCCATGGAGGCAAAGTGACAAATGTAGGATGTCCCCAACCCGACACGAACTAAATATTAGTGTCATGTTTAAGAGTGAAAATCTACCCCTAATACACATAAGACGTTCACTTTCAATTTTCCCCCATTATTTCTAATGAATATCGCTTTATGTTTTATAGCCAAGGTGAAGAGGATAGCATATGTTGAGCATGTAAGTTCATTCTTCAAATGAATCCCTATTATTATCGCTCCAATAATTCTCAAAGGGTTGCTTATTTTTTGTTTTAAAGAATATTAGGATCTAGTCTTCCTAATGCTTAGAGAGGGCTCTCTCTATATGATTTATCTTTGTTGATTTTAGTTGATTTTAGGCTAGTTATGTAGGATTACTTGGGATTTGATTTTTGGATTTGGTTTGGTGGTGAAATAACTTACTCAGATGGATAGATGTAGGTATGTATTCCATTGGGCTAATAGATTCAAAGTGTCAAACAACAGAAGCAAGATCAAGGTTCTAAGGGGAAGTATTCACAGGGCAAGATAGTTTACTCACTTCAGATCCTTAGGCTGATGGTGAAAGTGGTTTCAATCGGTGTAAGAGAGAAATTAAGGGTTCTCAAATCCGGATAATGAGTAAAAAGATAGAGGTCAACCGAAATAAGGGAGCAATTAAGAATTTCCTAATCTATATTTCAGAAGAAAAACATATAAATGATAAACAGTTCAAGACAGAGTGTAATTAAACATATTCTGTAATAACATTCCAGTTATATCATTTAGATTAATAAAACATATAAGAATGTGAAAAATTCATAAAGAAACAACTGAAAAAGTATAAAGTACTTCATTGTAATGGTCCAACGCATGAATCTTGTAATATAATCTCTTTATTGCTTTAATCCATTCCGCTGACTTGAAATTGGGAAAATCACCCTTAGGTTCCAGAATAGTACAACTATAGAAATGTTCAGCAATTCATCCACACTCAATACTTCAAAATGAGAAATATTTATACAAAAACTCTTACAAAATATCCTAAAACAAGATTAGGAATTATTCAAAGCAAAAGAAATATCTTCATGCAAGAATATAGAGACAGATATCTAACTAATGCAAGTTGTCACTGCTTTTATTGATTTGATGTTTAATTGTTGATATTTTGCTGTTGATTTGTCTCTGATTGTTTCTTTCTCAATGAAGGTTGTAGTTAGGCAGTGAAGTGTCCTCTATGCTGGTAGCTTTATCTTTGTTTTGTAATTTCTGATTTGACTTTAACTTTGACTTTAAACTGATACTCTTTGACTCTGATACTCTTTAACTTTTTACCTATTGTTTTACCTTTCATCCTATTGTTTTACTTTACTACAAACTGTTTTCATAGTAAATCAATCATCTTTTCCCAAAATTCTGCCTCTGGAAATTTGATCTTCATCATCCTTCTAAATATTTCATCTGCTTCTGTGTATTTTGAGAATGTAGTCTTGTTGAAAAATAGGTGTTTTACCACATGTTGCACGTAAAAAATGTTCTCAGGGCTTTTGTAAATTATCTTCCATGTTTGAATACCTTGCATATTTGATTTATTAGCTTGCTCCTTAGCCACTTCTCTCATATTCTTATCATAATCATATTGCTTCATTAATCTATCATGAATTACTAGTGGATTTGGAAATCTTTTTTGTCTGAGGGTGTCAAACTTCATCATGAACCTTGTGATGGCAACTTCCATATTCTGGAATTTCTCTTCTAGTTGAATCATTAAGTTTATTTTTGAAATTACTTTCCTAACTTCAAGAATTGTATCTGTCCTGTCAGCTATACCAATTTCTTCCAATTCTTGTATATTCTTTGAATTAAGAAATTTTATGATTTCATTTGCTTCTACAGGTTTCTTTCAAATTTCTTCTTTTATCTTCTGAATGGTTCTCCTACTGCTTTGACTAAATCTCTTTTGTTCATAGATAACCTATATGGATGGCTAAGTATTATTGACAGATTTAATGATATTGGACCATAGTTGTTTCTTGGCTTGTGTCATGGGTTCTTTCAGTGTTATATCTTTCTCTAACTTCTTCAATTTCTCTGCTAACTTGTTTGATTTTTGTTCTTCATTCTTGTGTGTAATCTGTATTAGCTTCTTCTCATCCTCTAGACTTTTTAGCTATTCTTTAAGTCTGCTAATTTCATTTATCTAAATAGACATGTCCTGCATTGCTTTAATTAACTTACTTGCTTCATCTGTAGGTTGTACTGTTGTTGTTGAAGACTCTATTGCTAAAGTTGTTGATGAGGTGACAAGTAGTGTTGTAGCCATTAGGACTGTAGGAGCCAAGGATTCTGCTAGTGTAGAAGGAAAAACCATAGTGACTATAGGAATTACAATGACAAGAACTTCTTCTCTGGCCTTTTTCTCCTGGACCAACTTGTCTATTTTATTCTCCATTTCCTTTATCTGGGCAGTCAACTAAAGAAGGAGATTCATCATCTCAAATTTTTGATTTGCATCCTGTAACACTTCCTTTGCTTGAGGATGTTCAGTAGGAGGTATTTTTAGTTGCTTCTTTAATGTAGCAATGTCTGCATTTATCTTCTTTATTAATTCATCTACAACTTTTGCATTATTAGGATCATATCCTACTTCAATAATCAAATCTTCTAGAGACTTGATTCTGTTATCCTTACCCTATGAGGATGCCTTTTCCAATTTAAGCTAATCTTTGATGTTTCCAAGAGTGTTTTGCAGCCTCAATACACTCGTGGATTTATTTGTCATTGTGGAATAAAGTATTTCACCAAATTTTTTGTGAAATTATATCTTGTTAGCCCCCCATAGATTTTTTCACAAGAACATAGGGGGCTAAAATGTTTTTGAGCCTTCAAGGAATGCATTTCCCCTGAAAACACATCATCCTTGAAGCCTCCTTGTGTCTGTTGTCCTCTGATGAAATCTCCTCTGCTGACTCCCAGTATAAAGCCTCTTTGTTTGTGAATAAATGCCCAAAGGTCCTCTTCCCTCTTATCTCACCCCTACTTAGCTTCTATTTCGTTCCCCTTTGTCTCGCCTTCTATTTCCCTTCTTACCTTTCAATTCCCCCCAAAATCCCCTTCAAATTCTTCCCCTGCCCTTTATTTTCCCAATTTTCCCCTTAACCCCTCTATCGTTACCTTTTCCCAGCCTTTAAGTACATTAAAATGGGCCAAAACCCACTTTCCCACTTTATCATAGGGCTTAGCCCCTTTCTCGCCAGCCCCTTTTAAACCACTTCCCCACGCAACCCTTACCCAAAACCGAGTGCTTAATGCCTTGGGGGCCAATCACATAATCGCAAATCACAAAATTGCATGTTTTATGTGAAATGTTCCAATCATCCATCACAAGTATTTGCGATGTGATTGATCGTGTCGCGAATATTTGTGATGCGATGCGATCGATCGCAAATCCGCCCATTGCATCGCAACCCCCCATCACTGTTTAAATCACAAATCGCATGTTTTATGTATAGTGCTTCGATTGTCCATCGCAAATATTTGCGATGCGATGGATCGTGATTTAACGCCAATCATCACAATCGCAAATATTTGCGATGAGATCGATCACATCGCACGTCCCTCCGCCTCATCCCTGATTTTGTTTTGCGATCACCACGTAGGTCCCACCTTGTACGTCATTCCCATCGTATTTCCATTGCATTTCACGCATTTCCTTTGCATTTCCGCCAAATTCCAAACCTTTGCATTTTTTCACTATAGTTTAATGTTTTATATTCGTTCTGCCAATGTTCATAAATCACCCCGCTGTTCAATCTCCACCACCATTCCTCCGCCTCCGCAACATTTCTCCCCCACTTCCCGGGTTTGTAATAGGTCTATTGCATTACGCAGATAACACAGAGAGGCCATTTCAGCATTGCCAGCAGATCAGCAGAAGAGATTCAAAGGGGTCAATGCTTGTTACTGTTGTAATTAATGTTTAACCTCGCATTCAAGGGAAAAGGCACAGTTTGAAGATTTAAGCACACAGTCAAGTCTTATCTGTGTTTAATATCAGAAAAGTACTTCTCCAGACAGCACGCCATTCCTACAGTGCTCTCCACGCTTCCTCGAGCCCTCAAACAGATGAAAGACACTGACAAAAGCTTCGTAAGACCGTCAGAGCTGCAGTAATGGAGGTATGGAGAGACCTGCAGATATTTTATCCATGTCATTTATTCAGAAGGCTACCACAGAGTACCATCAGTCGGCTTTCTTCAGAAGAACACACTTGAAGTTATTAACGAGACTCCTAGACCATGCTCCAGAGTACACACAGTTAATGAAGAGCCATTTTTGTAGAATGGACATTTGACCCACCTCTCCTCTGTCTTAATGAACACATTTAATTTGTATCTGTCGTGGTTATTCTCATATCCTATAAGAATCCTCAAGAACATAGTGTAATGGGCTATTGTTCGGTTGTTGCCGTTGTAGTTAGAGGGATTCATTCTGACTATTAGAATAGTCGTGGGAGGGAGTAGCAGAGTAGTTGTATGTAGTAGGCTGGGAGGAGAAGTCTGGACTGTATTAGCCATTTAGCTCAGTGTATATGACTAGTTTTGCATCATTAATCAAGCACATTTCACAGGATCATGGTCTATTAATATTGGTGATGTTTTTCTTACTTTTTTTTATTACATTTCATGTTGTTCATTGTTCTACTGGCTTGCATTAGAAATCTGGCATAGGATTTTCCCTTGTTAGGCACCCTATGTTTCTGCTCTCCTTGCCTTAGATGTTTTCTTCTTATGTGTTATCTAAGGGTTGATTTCAGTTAATTTAACTAGTGTAGTGGATGTTATTTCCTGCTCTCTGATGTATGAATTAAATGAATCTGTCCTTAGATGTTCTTGTTGGGTTTAAGCTGGAAGATTTGGGAACACTGGGGATTAGAGTTAGCCCTGTCCACTAGGATCCTTGTGCGACCAGATGGCCTTTCTAAGATCACTTTTTTAAACTTATCTATGTTTTCCTTTGGAGCATGCTAAAGCTGACCTGGAGTTAAATGACCTCTAGTCCGATCTATAATCTGCCCCTTTGTCCCTCTTTGAGAGCTGCCTTTGAGTATGTCCAAGTAGGTCTGGAGTTAAATTACCTCTGACCCGATCTATAGACAGAAAATGGGTTGCTTTCCTTCTCTCACTTTCTTTCCTTAATGTTCCATCCCACCATCTGATCTAAAGATCCTTTAGTATTAGATGACTTGCCCTTTGGAAGCCTTGGCTAGTTGTTGCAAGTAATTCCCTTTCATGACTCCATAGCCCAATGGATGGCACTTTTTGACCTATCCTCTTTACTGAAACATCCTGTTGTTTTGTTCCTTTTCTCCCATTACTTTCTCAGTTTCTGATCTCATGACCAACCCAGAAACCAACCAACCAAATCATTTTAAACCCCCCTTTGTGCTTCATACCTAGCCTAACATCTGTTTTGAGCTTCAAAGATATTTATCATTCTTTTTTTTAATGGAGAGATCCCTCTCCAGTTCCAGGAGGGCTAGATCCTAGGGCCCAAAATTGGTTCTAATGTTGTCTCATCTTTTGGTCTTGCCAATCTGGCCAAAACATGGGAACTCCAACATAATGGCGACTCCACTGGGGTCGAGACCACTTTGCCTTTAGATTGGCATTCAATTGCTGATGGTGGACAACAGCCTGCTTCAAACAGCCAAATTCATCCACCTGGCGACTCCACACTCCATAATCCTCAAAGACTCCACTGGAGGAAGAACCTGAAAGATGGCCAGACCACATAGAAGGGTAGAACATATGGGTTGGATTTGGTTTAAAGAATTCATTGTTTTTGTCTACCACTATGTTTTGTCCTACTTCAAGCCTAATCAAGTGTACAAAGATGAGACCCACTATGAATGTGGGAAAGATCTCAAGTCTCAGTCTTTAGACCATGAGGAGACCTGTATTCCTGTGAAGAACCTGGTGGAACAAGAGGCTCATGTTGTATCTCCCACCCTTAAAGAAGCTTCAAGCAGCTATGAGCCCATTGTTACGCCACCTACACCTAAAAAGGTCATAGAAAGATATAAGCCTCTGGTTTTACCTCTTATCTTCCAACCCCTCCCTTCAGAACTTATAAACCAACTGCCTCATTTTGATGGAGAAAATAAAGGGGTCACTGCTGAAGAACATGTTCAAAACCTCGAGGATTTACTTGAGTTGTATGAAATAGAAGAAGATGATGTGCGCATCCGAATGTTTGCCCTGTCATTACAAGGAAATTTTAAGAGTTGGTTCAAAGGCCTTCCAGTGGCAAGCATTTTTAGCTTTCATCAATTTTCTCAAGTTTTCCTTGATAGGTGGGCAGCCCCGAGGAATGTTCTCCTCATCCTAAAAGAATATCAGAATTTGAGAAGGTAGCCAGGAGAGACAGTACAAGAATTCTCATCCAGGTTCAATAAGGTATATGATGCAATACCTTCTGATATAAAACCACCTTTGGGATGGGCTTTATTGCACTATCCAAGTTCTTTTGACCCCGAGGTGGAATTCGATATAAGAGAGAGAGAACCATCGAGCCTGGAGGAAATGCAGAATATAGCAATCACTGTCGAATACAACATAAAGTGTAGGGAGAAAAGGTTAAAAGCAGCAAGGAAGGACCGAAAAGAGCAAGTAGCGCAGATCTCTTTAGAAAACAAGCTGGAAAGATTAATAGAAACTACTAGCGCCCTGCTGAACATAGAAGAGGAAGGATATGGGTCCGAAACCAGAAATGATGATTGGAAAAGACCTGCTCCTTGTCCTCAAGAAAGACAAACTAGATCACTGCAAGACAGAATCCATGTGCCAAGCATGTACGACGAACCAGAGCTTGAATCAGAAAATGAACTTGCAGACTATTTTGAAGAAAGACTTGCCAAGAGTCCCAAAGATTTGATGGGTGACAATGCTTATAATTATGATTTCTCTAATTTTGATTTGTCTGATGATAAATTTTTCCAAGGGGAAACTGAGCTTGCAGGGCCATCATCAGTAGATTCATGGGAGGAAGACTATGTCCATCAACTTCAAGAAGATGATGAGCCAATGCAAGCCATCTATGATACTGATGGAGAGAGCATTGAAAGCATGATAGTGGACGAAGATTCGTTGAATCTTCTCTCTGCTTTATATCCAGACATCATTTATACCTGCCAAGAAGATGGAAGCCGGCAGCTTTTCAGTGCAAGGGAAAAGGAGGAAAAAGGAGAAGAAAATCTTGAGCGGAATGAATATCCGGAGCCTTATCTTGAAAAGATTAAGGTAATCAAAGAAGCCTCTGCTCAAGAATATGTTAATTTTTTCACGGAGTTCATTCCGTTTCAGCAGAACCAGCCTGCACTACTAGAGGACAGCACTGTCGAATATAATGAGCCTTCTAGCTCAGGCTGCATTGAGGATGAGCGGGACCTTATTTCCCACAGACATCTTTGTCTGGATCCAGCGGAAGAAGAGGTTTTCCTGGTTGATGCTCATCTACCAAATACTCCCAACCAGGAAGAGGAGGAGTGTGATTACGAAGGCCTCACTGCAGATGCAGTGATTGAAGCTGCCCGGGATACAGACAGCCTACCAGCCATGGCAGGCCCTAAAGAAGAGAGTTTATATCATATTTTTGTTGATCCTGTGGCAGAATACATGGAGGCCCTAATTGGATCAGCTCCTCAAGCATCAATATTGTGCAAGAGCCAAGTACATCATAATTGGTCACCACTGCTGGTGGCCTAAGTTTTGAAAATCCACATGCAGAGAATCCTACGGTTGTCTCTGATGAGCAGTCAGTTCTCCCTACCCTTTTTGCTATTACTTGACTGGCTGCATTGGCATTACTGTATCACCTAGAGCATCAGAGATTTTCAGTTAGAGTAGGATAGGTAGGAAGTCTGAAATAAGCTCAGCCTGTGAGCATGTAGTTAGTTGTTTCAATTTCTACAAAGGTCCAGCAAGCCAGATAGTCTAATCCTGGCTTGAATGTTTTTTCAATTTCTATCTTAGAATGTAGAGAAGAAATCTGCTAGACAGTTTAATCCTAGAAGATATTATATTAGGTAGAGAAGCTATGAGGCCAATAGTCTAATCTGGTCTCATGGAGTAATAAGGGTAGAAGTAGAATAGGTTTATTTTCCTATTTGTAAAAATTGTGATGTAAAGGGTCTGCAAGTCCAAATGCACCCAGAAGAGAAAATGTTAGGACTATAGTGTGGGTAGGTAGTTGTATGGGAGAATGTTACTGCTGATTTAATGTCTTCATGGTTTGTGGCAGCTGAGAAAAGAAAGAAAGGGATGTGCCAAGCAGCAGGCATCTGGCCTACACCAAAGATCATTCTCTGGATTCTTGACTCCTTCAAGAAGAAGCCATCCACATGTGGAGCCACTATTAGCCCCCCATAAATTTTTTGACAAGAAAATAGGGGGCTAAAATGTTTTTGAGCCTTCAAGGAATGCATTTCCCCTGAAAACACATCATCCTTGAAGCCTCCTTATGTCTGTTGTCCTCTGATGAAATCTCCTCTGCTGACTCCCAGTATAAAGCCTCTCTATTTGTGAATAAATGCCCAAAGGCCCTCTTCCCTCTTATCTCACCCCTACTTAGCTTCTATTTTGTTCCCCTTTGTCTCCCCTTCTATTTCCCTTCTTACCTTTCAATTCCCCCAAAATCCCCTTTAAATTCTTCCCCTGCACTTTATTTTCCCAATTTTCCCCTTAACCCCTCTATCGTTACCTTTTCCCGGCCTTTAAGTACATTAAAATGGGCCAAAACCCACTTTCCCACTTTATCATAGGGCTTAGCCCCTTTTCCGCCAGCCCCTTTTAAACCACTTCCCCATGCAACCCTTACCCAAAACCAAGCGCTTAATGCCTTGGGGCCGATCGCATAATCGCAAATCGCATGCTTTATGTGAAATGTTCCAATCATCCATCGCAAGTATAGGCGATGTGATTGATCACGTCGCGAATATTTTCGATGCGATCGATCGATCACAAATCCGCCCATCGCATAGCAACCCCCCACCGCTGTTTAAATCGCAAATCGCATGTTTTATGTATAGTGCTCCAATCGTCCATCGCAAATATTTGCGATGTGATGGATCATGATTTAACGCCAATCATCGCAATCGCAAATATTTGCGATGAGATCGATCGCATCGCACGTCCCTCCGCCTCGTCCCCGATTGCGTTTTGCGATCACCACGTAGGTCCCACCTCGTACGTCATTCCCATCGTATTTCCATTGCATTTCACGCATTTCCTTTGCATTTCCGCCAAAGTCTAAACCTTTTCATTTTTGCACTATAGTTTAATGTTTTATATTCGTTCTGCCAATGTTCATAAATCACCCCGCTATTCAATCTCTGCCACCGTTCCTCCGCCTCCACAGCATTTCTCCAATACTACCCGGGTTTATAATAGGTCTATTGCATTACGCAGATAACACAGAGAGGCCATTTCAGCATTGCCAGCAGATCAGCAGAAGAGATTCAAAGGGGTTAATGCTTGTTACTGTTGTAATTAATGTTTAACCTTGCATTCAAGGGAAAAGGCACAGTTTGAAGATTTAAGCACACAGTCAAGTCTTATCTGTGTTTAATATCAGCAAAGTACTTCTCTAGACAGCACGCCATTCCTACAGTTCTCTCCACGCTTCCTCGAGCCCTCAAACAGATGAAAGACACTGACAGAAGCTTCGTAAGACTGTCAGAGCTGCAGTAATGGAGGTATGGAGAGACCTGCAGATCTTTTATCCATGTCATTTATTCAGAAGGCTACCACAGAGTACCATCAGTTGGATTTCTTCAGAAGAACACACTTGAAGTTATTAACGAGACTCCTAGACCACGCTCCAAAGTACACACAGTTAATGAAGAGCCATTTTTTCAGAATGGACATTCGACCCACCTCTCCTCTATCTTAATGAACACATTTAATTTGTATCTACCGCAGTTATTCTCTTCTCCTATAAGAATCCTCAAGAACATAGTGTAATGGGTTGTTGTTCGGCTGCTGCCATTGTAGTTAGAGGGATTCATTCTGACTGTTAGAATAGTCGTGGGAGGGAGTAGCAAAGTAGTTGTATGTAGCAGGCTGGGAGGAGAAGTCTGGACTGTATTAGCTATTGAGCTCAGTGTATTTGACTAGTTTTGCATCATTAATCAAGCACATTTCACAGGATCCTGGTCTATTACTATTGGTGATGTTTTTCTTAATTTTTTTATTACATTGCATGTTGTTCATTGTTCTACTGGCTTGCATTAGAAATCTGGCATAGGATTTTCCCTTGTTATGCACCCTATGTTTCTGCTCTCCTTGCCTTAGATGTTTTCTTATTATGTGTTATCTAAGGGTTGATTTCAGTTAATTTAACCAGTGTAGTGGATGTTATTGCCTGCTCTATGATGTATGAATTAAATGAATTTTTCCTTAGATGTTCTTGTTGGGTTTAAGCTGGAATATTTGGGAACACTGGGGATTAGAGTTAGCCATGTCCACTAGGATCCTTGTACGACTAGCTGGCCTTTCTAAGATCTCTTTTTTAAACTTATCTCTGTTTTTCTTTGGAGCATGCTAAAGCTGACCTGGAGTTAAATGACCTCTGGTCCAATCTATAAGCTTCCCCTTTGTCCCTCTTTGAGAGTTTCCTTTGAGTATGTCCAAGCAGGTCTGGATTTAAATGACCTTTGACCTGATCTATAGACAGAAAATGGGTTGCTTTCCTTCTCTCACTTTCTTTCCTTAATGTTCCATCCCACCATCTGATCTAAAGATCCTTTAGTATTAGATGAATTTCCCTTTGGAATCCTTGGCTAGTTGTTGCAAGTAATTCCCTTTCATGACTCCATAGCCCAATGGATGGCACTTTTTGACCTATCCTCTTTGCTGAAACATCCTACTATTTTGTTCCTTTTCTCCCATTACTTTATCAGTTTTTGATCTCATGACCAACCCAGAAACCAACCAACCAAATCATTTTAAACCCCCCTTTGTGCTTCATACCTAGCCTAACATCTGTTTTGAGCTTCAAAGATATTTATCATTCTTTGTTTTAATGGAGAGATCCCTCTCCGGGTCCAGGAGGGCTAGATCCTAGGGCCCAAAAGTGGTTCTGATGTTGTCTCATCTTTTGGTCTTGCCAATCTGGCCAAAACATGGGAACTCCAACATATCTGATCAATAGGATGAATATTTTCTGCTTGAACTTCATATGATGACTTTTTGTAATCTGTTGATGTTTTAGGATGCTTTACTTTAGGCTGCAGGAAGGTAATCTGCATTTTCCTAGTTTTGTAGTCAAAAGCAGAAAGCAATCTGCTTTGGTCACTGGGTGAATGTTTCCAATACTGGTTGTATGTATCAATTTTCAAGGCTTCATTTTCCATCTTTATCTCTTTGTATTTCTGCATAATTTCCATCTCCTTCTCTGCTGGTTTGCTGGATGATGATACTTCAGCACTATGTTGTTTTTGAATCAGTTGAGTATTTGAAGTTGAAGGCTGATGTGTTTCTTTACCAACTGCAAGTGGAGCATTTTTTTTCACCACTGTTTCTGTATAAATTACTTCTATTGTTTCCACTTCTTGATTAACGGGATTTAATTTAGGCTTCTTCCTGTACATCAATTTAAATTTTGTTTCAGTAGTTGTCTCTGCAGTGTATGATCATTCTTCTCTAATTCTTTTTTAATTTCTATCTTCTTGGGTTGGAGTCTGAAAGATTTGATTAGTATCACCTTGCTTCTCTGCCTCTATCAAGGTGTTCTCCAACCATTCAGACTGGTTGGAGTATTTCTCAATGTTTAGTTTCTTCTCATGTACATAAGGAGTTAGTTTGCATTTAATTCTCAATTTACTTATTACTCCTAGAGGATCATAATGCCATGGAAAACGTTTACTGAATTTAAACTCCTGCAAATACTTTTTAGCCTCTAGACCTGCATCTCTATTCTTACAAATGAAAGGGCCAACATGATTCTTTATTTTAAAGTGTCTTCTTCTTAGCTGCCAGGAAATTTATTGCATCATAATTAATAATCTGTCTTATATAATCAAGGGAAAATAACCTCATTGGGATGTATTTAGGCAACTTATATGGAATAATATTTGATCCATATACACTTATCTTTATAAGGTTTTGAGAAAAGTACCAATCTCATGTCCTATTATGCTCTAACAATTGTAGGACCTTCTTAATTTCCTCACTGATTCTTGGTTGCATGTTGTTGTTCATCATATTGACCATAGGATGAATAAAAGAATCATTGAACTCTATGTAGGTGGACTGTGTGGAGTCTTTTTTGATAATTGGAGTCCAAAATATGAGTAATTGTGGGTTACCTTCAACGTCAAGCTTTTGAAGGTTGATGGCAAATTTCTCAGATTGAAAGTACAAAAACATGCAGAATCGGACTGATGAATACTTAAAAACACCTTCTTCAAGCATTGTGACTAAATTTTCATGCATATTGTCAACAAGGTACTGGGAAAAATTTAAAATGGTAGCAAGAGGCTGACCAAGTGTAAAAGTGGACAGAAAATAGAATACTGCAGCATCAACATGTTCATCTATAAAATATCCCAGAATCGAAGACATCATGGAGATGATATGTCTGGTTCTCTCCGAAAATATTGCAGATGTGTAAGGAGGATTTGTCTTAGGATTTTCCACAGATGAAGGCATGAAAGTTTGGAATTTCTGGAACCTCTTAGGGAAGTCCAGATTCAGGTATAGCTGTGTAAGATCCTCAATGGACAAAGGGGTTTCATCTGGCCTGGATTGGATCTACAATATTTGGTTGATTAACTCAACTGTAATAGTAAATAGTATTTATTTTTTAGGGTTTATTATGGCTCTCTGGTCAGTAAAATACCAATATTTACATAGACTAATCACTTCTGTGCATTCGAAAGTTTGTGGTAGAACATACTTTGGCAAATTAGACTCCCAAATGAAAACCTCATCTGCTTGATCTATGGATTTGTCATGGCTCCAGCAGTGGAACTCAAGAAGATTAAATTCTATGACTGTGTCATTAATTTTAAAATATTTGTCAGCCAAGGGAGTATGTTCTACATCTACAACTGGAGGTTGTAGAGGATTGACAAATACAATGCTTTTGGAAGCCATTGCTTTGTTAATTTTTTTCAATTTAATCTTTGACTTAGGAAAAACTGATTTAGGCCTGTAGGAGTACCTCAGAAAGATTATTAAAGTTTTCAGACTGTTTTAAGAAGCCAATTGGTCAATTATTACTCTCTATAATCAAAAACAGTCTCAGGCCTTGGGAATCCTTTTTAAATAGGTCCAGGGTTTGCAGAAAAAAGGATTTTGGGAAGCTACAGGTATTTCTTTTAGGTCTGAAAAGGTTTAAAATGCTCAAATTGATCAAATTGTACTCTCTGTGTCAAAAAGAAATCTCAGGACCTCAGAATTTTTGTGAAAGGAATATTAGGGTTTGCAGAAAAGGATAGGGAAGGCAGTAGGTGTTTTTGATCTATTAAAACTCCTAAATTGATTCAATTACTTGAATTACTTCCTTATAGCTTTAAGGAATGGGTCTTTTCTTTGAGGAATTCCTGGGAAAAATGAAGATTTCAGTTCGCAGAAGCGGTTCTAAGGCAACGAAGGTTCTTTGAAGCTCTTCTGGTCTTTATAGTGCTTCAATTCGTTTCTGCAATGTCTCTGGCAGAAAATTGGTTGAATTATGGTTGAAATGTGCTTAAAATGAGGTCGAAAACAATTATTTTAGGTTGGAAATGCTCCTTCTGTGCGAATGATAACAAAAAGTCATAAAAAAGGCACAAAAGGGCCGTTATATGGCTTTTTTAACCAATAGTGATTAGAATTTAAAGCGCGGGGTTAATGCAAATAGAAAAGTAATTTCCACAATGGGGAGGAATACAATCAGTGGTTTTCACATTGGAAAAGGTGGTCCGGTGGTATAGTTCTTGAGGATGCAATCGAATAGAAAAGCGCCACGTAGCCAGGAGCGGAGCTCCTAAAACTACGCATTTCGCAAGGTTTGGGTGTGGTTAAAGAATTTGCTATTGGGCGTGCGAAAAGTATTACTGGTCGTCGGATCTGATGAGTATAGATCTAACGTTTGGCAAATAGTAGTGAATTGGTCAGGGTTTCTGATAGGAGGGGCCCGGGAAAATTCAATGCGAACATTATGCGATATATCTATTTGTCGAGTTTATATGACAGTGGACCTAAAATATATGACATGTGGAGAAATTAAATCATAGATTATATAAAAATAATGGGTTGGGAATAATATATATAAAGGAATTAATATAAATATGAGATAAAGGTATTTTAGGCGATTTAATATATAAAGTCAAATGTTAATATGTGCGGGATTTATCATTAAGTTTTAATGTAAAAACTTATATCGGGGAGGGATATTTGTAGTGGGGCCCGACATATAATTTAATAATTTAAACTTAGGATAAAGGTTTTTTTAAGGGTTTTTGGTGTTTTTTGAATAAAGGGAAATTAGTAAAGGTATTTTTTACTTTTCCAAAGATAAAATGTGTTTTAAACTAAGGAAAAGGGGTTTTGTAAGGAAAAAATGAATGACTAATGGAGAAAGAATAAAAATGAAGGGGAAGGGGTATTTGTAGAAGGGAAATGATTTTGTAGGAAGTTAGTAAATGAAATGATCAATTTTCTTCTATCCATGCCTTTTGAAAACTGCTTCTACCTACCCATCAACTTACCCTAACATTTTTTCTTCACTTACATGGGTGCATTTGAGCTTGCAGACCCTTATTCATTTTTCTTTTAATAGCAAACTATCTAATTCTATCCTTATTTCTTCCAAGGGATCAAATTAAACTGTTGAGCTCCCTATTATTCTCTACCTAACTACTGATCCGCCAAAATTAAATATTTTGGATAGATATTTATTCTCTATCTATCAACATGAAATTTAAAGCATGAAAGGTCAAGATTAAGCAGTTTGACCTTCATGGATTGTGGCATTTTTAACAAGCTGCACAAAATTTTATTTTGCAAAGTGAAGTAAAAAGTAGTGGCATTTGAATTTTCATCACTTTCATGATCTATTTTATCTCTTTTTTTGTTGGGGTTCATTTTTTATTCTTTTTTATCTTTTTTCTTTTAAGTCCTTTGATTTTATTTTTAGGACTTTTACCCTCTTTGCATTTTTTATTTTTTAATATGGGAAAAGAATTTTGCAAAAAGAAAAGTATGTACATATTACAAGACTAATCAAATTAAATTCAAATTATGAATCCTATTATTATAGGACCCTAATAGTGGCTCCACATGGGGATGACATTTCCTAGTGAAATGTCAAGAACTTTAACATCAGTATCCTTGAATTTTGACTGTGCTTTTTCCTTGGAACTGTTTTCTGAGCTCTACATTATTCATACTTACTATATTTTGTATTTCAAATCTTAGGGCCTTCTCTCTGGGCTTCAAATTTGTAAGAAAAACATACAATCCAATCTAAACTCTGCAATGTTATGTACAATGAGAAATGTAAATAAAGTGAACTATTGTTATTCTGGGGAATAGTAATGCTTCAGCATTCTACCATTGATAGGTCCACCTGGAAGACCTGATCCATTCGACTCCTTCAAAAAGAATGCATTGTTACCTCTGTAACCATAAATGACATAGGGACCTTTCCATAGGAAATTAAATTTACCATGTTTACCTTTCTCTTCTCTCCTGGAATCCCACTTAATAACTTTGTCACCTATGTAAAAATCATCTTCTTTAGTCTTCTTGTCAAATATCTTTTAAATATTATCTTGGACAAATTGATACTTGAGATAGATTTCCTCCCTGGTTTTCTGCAAGTGTATGGTTTGATTTATCCTTCTCTGGATATCATTGATTTCTACCTGCAGTTCTTGGATCATCTTCATCACTGGTACTCCTAAAGAGGATGGAAAAATAGCATCCATCCCATATACAAGTTGATAAGGGGATGCACAAATGGACTTATTTGTGGTGAGTCTATCTACCCATAAGGCATTAACTAACCTTTTGTTCCGAGTCTTTTTATTGTCTTCTCATAGTTTCTTGATGATATTAACAAGACTTTTATTGGAGGATTCAACAAGAACATTACCTTGAGGATAATAAGAAGTGGAATGGCCAAGGGTAATGTGGTATTTATTACATAATTCAATCATCTTTTAAGACTTTAAAGCAATTGCATTATCAGTAATGAGCTTTTGGGGGCATCCAAATCTAGACAGTATATTGTTTTCTAAGATATGACAGTATCAGTGGCTTGCCTGGAAGGAATGGCTTCTATCCACTTAGTGAAATAGTCTGTGGTTGTCAAAATCCATTTGTGTTGGGCTGAGGATGGTGGGTGAATTTTACCAATGAATTATAAACTCCATTGCTGAAAATGCATTTCTTGGAGATGGGTTTAAGGGGTAAAGGTAATAGCTTTTCCTTCCCTTCAAATATTTGGCATTTGTGACACGAGGTCACATACTTTTTCACATCTACAAAAAGTGTAGGCTATTAAAAACCAACTCTCAAGATTTTATCTGCAATTGACTTCCAGTAAAGGTGTCCTCCATAGTCACCTGCATGAAATTCTTCCATAACTTTATCAGCTTCATCTTTAAGCAAACAATTCAATAAAATTCCACCATGATATTTCCAAAACAATGCATTATCTATGATACAAAATTTCATTGCCTTTAATTTAAAAATCTAGCTTTAGTTCTTGACAATCTAGAAGGAGATTGTAAATTTAGTAATACAAATATGATATATGCATACCATGGCAAATCTGAAAAGGCTTCAATGATATGTGGAGTCGCCATCTCTTCCTAATCATCTAATTGCGAAATATAATTTATATCTAAAGCATGAAAGTTTGATTCAACCATGAGTTTGGCTAAACCTTGAACTTTAATGAGTCTGGTGGGCTTAATTTCTATGTCATATTCCAAAATCGTGGCAATCCATGTGCCTCTTTTACCATTAGACCCATTCTGAGTCAGAATTTCCTTCACTACTGAATTTGGAACATAAGCTATGATGTGTGAATACAATATGTACACTAAAGTCTTTGATAGCCTTCACTGATGTTAGTGCCTACTTTTCCATCATGTTATACTTTAAAGTGGCATCTCTAAGTGATTTGCTGAAAACAAAAATGGGCTTCTCATAGCCCAAATCATTTTTCTGCAGCAATAGTCTGTTCTGAAGCAAAATAAAAAATAATGAAATCTTTTTCTTATCATAATTGTCTTACTTCTTTAATTTGTCATGAATGACTAGTGGATTTGGAAGTCCTTTTTGTCTGAGAGTGTCAAACTTCATCATGAACCTTGTGATGGAAACTTCCATATTCTGGCATTTCTCTTCTAGTTTTATCATTAAGTTTATTTTTGAAATTACTTTCCTCACTTCAAGAATTGTATCTATCTTGTCAGCTATACCAATTTATTCCAATTCTTGTCTATTCTTTGAATTAAGAAATTTGATGATTTCATTTGCTTCTTCAGGTTTCCTGCCAAGTTCTTCTTTATCTTCTAAATGGCTTCTCCTACTGCTTTGACTAAATATTTTTGTTCATATATAACATGTATGGATGGCCAAGTATCATTGACATATTCAATGATATTGGCCCATAGTTGTTGCTTGGCTTGTGTCATGGGTTCTTTCAGTGTTAGATCTTTCTCTAACTTCTTCAATTTATCTGTTAACCTGTTTGATTTCTGTTTTTAATTCTTGTGCATAATATGTATTAGCTTATTCTCATCCTCCAGAATTTTCAGCTTTTCTTTAAGTCTGTTAATTTCATTTGTCTGAATAGACATGACTACATTGCTTTTAAATTAACTTACTTGCTTCATCTGTAGGCTGTATTGTTGTTGTTGAAGAATCTGTTGATGAAGTTGTTGATGAGGTGATAGGTAGTGTTGTAGCCATTGGGACTGTAGGAGCCAAGAATTCTGCTAGTGTAGAAGGTACAGCAGTAGTGACTACAGAATTATAGTGACAAAAACTTCTTCTATGGCATTTTTCTCCAGGACCAACTTTTCCATTTCATTCTCCATTTCCTTTATCTGGGTAGTCAACTGAAGAATGAGATTCATCATTTCATCTTTTTTATTTACATCCTGTAACACTTCCTTTGCTTGAGGATGTTCAGTAGGAGGTAGTTTTAGTTTCTTCTCTAATGCAGCAATGTCTGCATTTTTCTTGTTTATCAATTCATCTACAAATTTTACATTATTAGGATCATATCCTACTTTAATAATCAAATATTCCTTAGATTTGATTTTGTTATCCTTAGCCTGTGAGGATGCCTTTTCCAACTTAAGCTGATCTTTGATGTTTCCAAGAGTGTTTTGTAGCTTCTGTACAATCATGGATTTATTTTTCATTGTGGAATAAAGCATTTCACCAGCTTGTTTGTGAAATTATATCTGATCAATAGGATGTTTTTGGATGCTTTACTTTAGGCTACAGAAAGGTGATCTGCATTTTCCTAGTTTTGTAGTCAAAAGCAGAAAGCAATATGCTTTGGTCACTGGGTGGATGTCTCCAATACTAGTTTTATGTATCAGTTTTCAAGGCTTCATTTTTCACCTTTATCTCTTTGTATTTCTACATAATTTCCATCTCCTTCTTCTCTGATTATTTTTGAATTACTATCTTCTTTGGCTGGAGTCTAAAATATTTGACTAGTATCACCTTGCTTCTCTACCTCTGTCAAGGTGTTCTCCAACCATTCAGACTGGTTGGAGTATTTTTCAATGTCTGGTTTTTTCTCATGTACATAAGGAGTTATTTTGCATTTAATTCTCAATTTACTTATTACTCCTAGAGGATCATAATACCAAAGAATACTTTTACTGAATTTAAACTCCTGCAAATACTTTTTAGCCTCTTGACCTGCATCTCTATTATTACAAATGAAAGGGCCAACCTGATTCTTTATTTTAAATTGTGTTTTCTTCTTAGCTTCCAAGAAATTGGTTCCATCATAATTAAGAATATGTCTGATATACTCAAGGGAAAATAACTTCATTGGGAGGTATTTAGGTATTTTATATGGAATAAGATTTGATCCATATACCCTTAACTCTGTATGGTTTTCATACAAGTACCAATCTCTTGTCATATTATGCTCTGACAATTGTAGGACCTTCTTAATTTCCTCACTGCTTCTTGGCATCATGCTACTGTTAATCATATTGACCATAGGATGAATAAAAGAATCAATGAACTTTGTGTAGGTGGACTGTGTGGAGTCTTTTCTAATAATTGGAGTCCAAAATATGAATGATTGTGGGTTACCTTCAACATCAAGCTTTTGAAGGCTGATAGAAAATTTCTCAGATTGAAAGTACAAAAACATGTGGAATAGGACTGATGAATACTTGAAAACACCTTCTTCAGGAATTTTGACTAACTGTTCATGCATATTGTCAGCAAGGTACTGGGAAAAATTAAAAATGGTAGCAGGAGGCTAACCAAGTGTGAAAGTGGATAGAAAACCTAATACTGCAGCATCAACATGTTCATCTATAAAATATCCCATAATGGAAGAAAGTGTTAGCCACCTATAAAATTTGTTATAGCAAAAGGTGGCTAAGAATTTTTGAGCCTTCAAGGAACAAATTTCATTGCTAAAAATTTTTGGCTCTTGAAGACTCTTGAAGGCCTCATGCCTATCCTCTGTCTGAACTTCACTGTTGTTCCCATTTTACACTTAGAAATCCTGCTGATTTCCAAGCCAGAATACTGCTGCAAGCACCTTTTCCCTTTTCCCTTCTTCCTAACCCTCATTTTCCTCCCTCTTTCTCCATAAAACTCCTCTATTTTTATGATTCCTTTTCTCCCTTTCGTGAAAATCCTCTTTACATGGTTTAAAACTCATTTTTAAACTATATTGGAACCCTCAATTTCCTTGGAAATCCATTGAAAAACCATAAAAACCCACATTTTGGACATATATGGGTCCTAGCCCTTTTTCCCTTTGACCCTTAGTCACATAATTTTCCACGCGCCCAAAGGCCCCGCAGCCGAGCACCTGCTCATGTTATATATATATTCCGCCCCCCAAAAATATTAAAACCTTGTGTTATTTTCAACTTTGGGTTTTTAATTATTTTCTAAAGTTTTCTGCCGGTTCAAACCCCAGTCAATCTCCACCATCGATCTGATCTGCAGGTCGACGGTGTGAAGTCTGTCTCCCTGGTGGTCCCCGCATTCCACTCACCATTCCAAAAACCGCGCGGTATTCATCACACCGCCTTTGGGGAAAAGGTGGTTTTTGCCCAATCGACAACGATTCCATACGCTGGCCGACGCGTGTCCCGTGTACTATTTGAAAACCGCCCCTCCATCGCGCATTAAATTTCAGCAACAAACCTGACGCGATATCACTATATACCGTCTGATTTGGGGCGGCCTATCCAACGGTTATCATTCACTGAAGATGCCCGATAGTTAACCAGGCTACGACGCGGCATTCAATAGATCTCCACCGTCGATTTGATCTGCAGATCGACAGCCCAAATTCCATCACCCTGATTCATTGCCCGGTCAAACATTTTCCACTTTGACCCTCCTTTTCCACTCCCGACCATCGATCTCTGCACGATCGATGGCTTTGATTTGATTTTCTTTTCCGCCTTGCCATTCACTCCTCACGATCAATCTCGACCGTTGGATGATGTCATATAATGGCTATGCTCCCTCCACATGCCTTTTGAAGCAGTCAACCTATATATGCATGATTTTTTAATAGTTTTTCATATTTTTGCAGGGTTTAAATGGTTTTTTCCGCCATGCTGAAGAAAAATTCACAGGTCGAGGGTGACGATCCTCCCACCTGCGATTCACCACAAAATCACTTGCAGGGTTTTAAATTCACATTTTATCAATGAATTCATGAGGCACTGATGCCATTCGACCCTTGTACATCCCTGCACATCAGAAACACAGTTAATCAAGCATCGATCAAAGAGTATCAGCGTCAAAGACAGAACACACCAGAAAAAGGAGATTGAAGTCCTAAAACGCAGTTCTCAAGTAAATTAAAGGTGTTTAAGGAAATACAAAGACATCTTTCAAGCCGAGAAAGCTTCCACCGCCATCAGCCGAGGCCAATTGAACCCTCTCCAACTCTTTAAGACACCTGCAGCCTCACAGAAATCAAAGGAAGCTTAGTCATTACCTGAACAAGACGTGTTCGCCTGAAGACAGCTGAACAATTAATACAAATCAAAGAATATTATCTCTAATTTTTGGCAGAACCATTTTAGAAGATTAAGAACAGTCCAGAAGCACATCTTTCGATCATTATGCCTCGAAAGGCAGGAACAGATGTTATGGAGCAGTTAGAAATTATTACATAATTAATGATATTTGATCCTTGGGAAATCCTCCCACTTCCTCATTTCTCTATAAATACCTCTGTAGAACATAAGAAAATGTTGGTCTTTGGACATCTAAATGCATGTAATGGTTTTCTGAAGCTACTGATGTACTATGTGCAATTTGAAGATAAATAAGCTGATATGAGAAGTTTGAAGTTGTAGAGACCCTTCGGGCTTGCTGATTGTAACTGGTTTGAACATCAAATACAAGCTGCAGATTTATGGGATCCTGATTTGTGTCAATGGTGATGTGTTCCTCACTGTCAATTGTTATTTTTTTTAAGGTTTCACTCTGTTCATTTTCTCTGATAAGGAACAGCAAACATAGAGCTAGGACTTACTCTCAGTAGTACCCTACTCTTACTGAAAGCTTTATTTTCTATGTTTTTCTCTTGTTAATACTGAGTATATTAAAGCAGGTTGGTTTCAAAGCACTTGCTTGATCTAGATTGCTCATTATGATGAACATCAGTTTTTTCCTTTAGAATATGCTGAAAGCAGGTTTGTTTCAAAATACTCACCTGATCTTAAGCTGTTCTAACTGTTTTTGAATGTTTTTTGACTAAAAGTACTTCAAAGTAGGCTAGTTTATAAGCACTTACCTGATCTCAAAATGCTTTTATATTTTGTTTCTCTAAACTCAAAGTACTTCAATGCTGGATAGTTTAAAATTACTTACCTGATCACAGAATTCTTTTATGTTTTGTCTCTCCAAGCACATGTTAAAATCAAGATAGTTTAAAAGCACTTACTTGATCTGAGACTGTGCATTGTTCTTCATTTTTTTTTGTTCTCCACTTCCTATCTGTTTCACTCCATAAATCACCTTAAGAGATCCTTTGAAATAAGTGACTTGCCCCATGGATCCTTCTTGAACCTTGCTGTCCAATTAAAATCCTCCTATGACTCCATAGCCCAATGGATTAAAACTATCTTTGCCTTTTTCTATCAGCCAAATCATTCCTTCACTTGCAGACATCTTCACCCTTAATTTTGAATTTCCTTCACCTTCATCATGTCTTTGCCCAAACAAAACAAAACCCATGATCTTCATAACTAGCCTAATATCACATTTTAGGCTTTAAAGATCACATATTTAAACTCATTCATAGAGAGATCCCTCTCTGGATTCAGGAGGGCTAGATCCTTGAATCCCAAAGCGGTTTGATGCTACCCCTGCAGTTGGAATTTTTCCAATATTTCTAATTAGAGGGTGCTAACAGAAAGCATGGAGATGATATGTTTGGTTCTCTTAGAAAATATTTTAGATGGGTAAGGAGGATTTGTCTTTGGATTTTCCACAAATTAAGGCATGAAAGTTTGGAATATCTGGAACCTCTTGGAGAATTCAAGATTCAGGTATAGCTGTATAAGAGCCTCAATGGAAAAAGGGGTTTCATCTGGCCTATATTGGATCTGCAACATTTGGTTGATTGACTCAGCTGTAATAGTAAACAGAATTTTTTTTTTCAGGGTTTACTATGGATCTCTGGTTAGGGAAATAGAAATATTGACATACTCTAAACACTTCTGGGCACTAGAAAGTTTGTGGGAGAACATACTTTGGTAAATTAGACTCCAAAATGAAAACCTCATCTGCTTGACCTATGGATTTGTCATGGCTCCAGCAGTGGAGCTCAAGAAGATTAAATTTTGTGACTATGTCATTAATTTTAAAATCTTTTTCAGCCAAGGGAGTATGTTCTATATCTACAACTGGAGGTTGTAGAGGATTGGCATGTTGGGTGTGGAGCCTGATTATCTTGTTTACTTTGTATCACAGCATTGGACACCTGTACCTTAAATGGGGCGGCAACACCACCCGTAATTAATTGCTGTCGTGGGGGATCCAGGGAGGGCAGCAGCGACTTTATGGAGCCCCCCCTGGTAGGGGGTTTCGAGGGCAGCGCCCCCAAAGCTAAAAACAGATGTAAAATTGTCTTCTAAAAGTATAGTAATTTCTATTCAATTTGGGCCATTCATTAGGCGGATGATCTGATGGTAGAAGTTATGTTTATTTTAGGGTTTTTTGCCTTAGAAGGAAACCCCTCTCTTTGTATGAGCGTATTGTATTGCGGCTGTGTATTACATGTGTATTCTTTGAGCGGGAAATAGATAGGGAGATTGTGAGAGAGAACAGAGGATGTTACAGCGGATCTGTTGTAGGTTTTGTCTCTTCATTTTAATGGATAATAGAAAGGAAGGAATGGATGTTTGGGGTGGACGTAGCCAAAACTAAGTGAACCACGTATATCTGTGTCTCTCTGGTTTTATGTGTTTTTTGTGCTTGTATTTTCCGCATATTTTATGTGTTTCATTGCTCCATAACATATAATTTTCTAACAACTCGTATCAGAGCTGAAGGTCTATTTGGCTGATAAACTCGCAGGAAAGAAGGGTTCCTGGTTCGAGTGGGAGCAATGGTGGAAGATGGTAAGTTTAGGGTTGAGAAATTTAATGGCCAAAACTTCACGCTATGGAAGATGCAAATGGAAGATTATATATATCAAAAAGATCTATACCTACTGTTAGCCCCCTATAAATTTCTTAACAAGAAAGCAGGGGGCTAAATTTTTTTTGAGCCTTCAAGGAATGCATCTCCCCTGAAGACACATCATCCTTGAAAGCCTCTTCATGCCCTCTTCCCTGTGATTTACTTCTACTGTTGTATCCACCCAAAAAGCCTCTCTGATTTTGACAAATTTTGTTCCTAAAGGCCTACATTCGCCCCTTGTATCCCTGTAGAATGCCCCATTTTAGCCTCCTTTTCCCTCTGTCAAAGTTCCCCTTTTATCCCCTAAATTCCCCTAAATCTCCCTTTACATCCTACCCACACCCCTTGGTTGGCCTAATTTCCCTTTCTTTCCCCTACCATTACCCTTTATAGGCCTTAAAATGCTCTAAAAATGGGCCAACTAACCATATTTTCATGTCTATTGGGTCTTAGCCCCCTTCATACCAGCCCCCTTAATCTTTCTCTCCACGGACCCAGCGCCAAGGCAGAAGGCGCTTATCTCAATTGGTTATCGGGTGATTTTTCCACCGTCGATCTGTTCAGATCTGACGGTTGTCGCAAAATCTCTTCACAGCTAGCTTTTCCTGTCTGCCGCCCGATCATATATCAACCGTCCATTTTCCTGCAGATCGACGGTCTTTATTCCCTCCGCCTGGTGGTCCTCGCAATGTGCATTGTGCAAAACCACTGGTTTCCATCGCACCGTGTTTGGAGGTTGGGCGGTAATTTTTGTTTCGGAGCAATTCCACTCATCGCATGACACGTGGCTCCATGCACTATTCACAAACCGCCCTCCATTGTGCGTTATCATTTGGCGTTTGCCCCGGCACGATATCGCCATGCGCCGTCTGATCTGAGGCAGGCCATCCGACGGCGATCGCACCGCGAAGTCGCACGAGGATTAATCAGAGGCAATCGTAAATGCATGCCCGCAAATTAACCCCGTATTGCCACGTCATCCTTTCCACGTAGTTTTGTCGTATTTCGCTCGTCTCTCTTTATATATTCAAAGGTTCAAAATTCAAAGGTTTTGCATTAAAAATTTACTGCGCTCCGCCCACGTCCTCTAAACCATGTTCCACTATTAAGTTGCATTTTCCACCATGATCCTACACTTTTCCGCCATCTCACCAGTCTGCATGGCCATTCTCGTCGTCCCCATTACATCCACCACCTCCATGCGTGTTTTTCCTAACAGGTTTTCGTGTTTTGCAGGGTTATCAGATGGTGAAAGCCGCCATGATTACACAGTCTTTATTACAGCGGCAAAAAAAAAACGTAGAAAGGACCATTTTTCAAAGGCCAAAATCACGAAGAAAGCATGAGAAGGAGCCATGACAGGACTTGCATTAAAAGAACAGGGTTTAAACTCTGTAAAACCTCCCCAGAGCCATTAAAAGCGCAGATTTCACCGACAGAGACAGAAAAGGAGCAGTGGAGAGTTTAAGGCACGAAAATGAAGATATTTGAGCCTTAACTCAGTGGTTTAGAGGCAAAGTACCAGATTAAAGACATCATGGATCACACTGAGGGTACATCCTAGCACATAAATTAATGTATATCAAGTTTTTCTACATCAGCAGAATGTTTTTCTCCATGAAAGGACATGGTACACATTATTTTTTCAGTCTACATTGTGTCTAAGTAAATTTTCTCCCCTGACAACAGTCCTATGCTATTAGAAGCATTTGTTACACAGTATGGCAAACCTTAACATCATTATTCTTCCTTTGTTGCATTCACCAGAAGTACTACAAAATGTTGCAGCAGAGTACATCAGAGACATACCCGAAGTAAATTGCTGCCTGACGAAGATCACTCTTTCATCCAAAGAGTACCAGATATAAATGCACAAAATTTAAATAGAATGGGCTTCGGCCCTCTTCCTCTTCTGAAGTTTTAATGCTGCATTTTGTTTTCCACCTACTTTCTCTACTCCACTTGAGCTATAAATTTCAAGAAGAAACTCATTGTAAGGTTGTTGATCGGTTATCAGAGAACTACAAGCTGTTTCTTTTGAGACATAGTCTCTGTGTAAAGTTGTAAGATAGGCTGAGGAAGATCTTTTCAAACTGAATATCCAGCTATTGGTGATGTTGTATTTAACTGATGTTGCTCTTTAATATGACAAGCACATTTCTTTGGATCCTGATCTAAAGCAGCGGTGATGTTTTCTTGTCTCTGTATTTGTTTTTAACTTGCAGTTCATTTCATTTCATTTCTACTGGCTTGCATCAGAAATATAGCATAGGATCTACCCTTGTTAGGTACCCTATGTTTCTGCTCTCCCTGCCTTTGATGTTTTCTACTAAATGTGTTACCTAAGAGTTGATTTCAGTTAATTTAACCAGTGTAGTGGATGTCATTTCCTGCTAGCTAATGTATGAATTAAATGAATATTTTCTTAGATGTTCTTGTTAGGATTTAATTGAAATAATTGGGAACACTGGGAGGTCTAGAACTCTGTCTCTATCTCACTAGGATCCTTTTCAATTAATTGAACCTTTCTAATATCCCTCAAGTTGGAGGTTGAAGCATTGAGAGTTCAAAGTCTCTCTCTGATCTCAGGTCTTTAACTTTGTATTCTAAATCTTTATTGTTTCCTCTTCTCTTACCATTCCATGCCACACTATCATCTTTAAGATCCAATGCTTTAGATGACTAGCCCAACTGAAAGCCTGCATATTGAATAGCAAGTAAACCCTTTCCTGACTCCATTGCCCAATGGTCTTGAATATTCCCTGGAATATCTCTCCTCTACCAAAAATCCTCTTTGCTCATCCTTGTCTTATATTGAACCCTTATTTCCTGATTCCCAACAACCAAACAAAAAACCAAACAAACAAACTCTGAGCCTTATAACTAGCCTAACATCTTAATTTTGAGCTTCAAATATATAAAACTTTGCTTATATAGATAAATCCCTCTCTAGACCCAGGAGGGCTAGATCCTAAGGTCTGAAAGTGGTTTTGATGTTGTCTCATCTTTTGGTCTTTCCAATCTGGCCAAAACATGGGAACCCCAACATAATGGCAACTCCACTGGGGAAAATCTGAGAGCCTATAACTGATAACATTTTTCTGTCTCCCATTGTTGTCACCAACATAATGGTGACACCACTGGGGACATTCTGAGTATTTCTCACCTTACTACATCATAAGAACCTCAGAAACCTATATTCTCTGGTTAGGTTGGCAGTTAAACATTCCTATTCACAGATCAACCTATATACCATTTGTTGTGTTCCCCCACACTCTTAGACAGAGTCTGGAAAGGGCCAGGTAGCCTCCAGATCTCACACTCTTTCAGAGGTGACATATCTGGTAAAAGCCCTCACAGTCAATCTCTGGTTAGAGTTTGTTGTGTTTTTAGGATATCCTTGGAAAGGGACATCTCATAAGCACTGTGGTGGACAGTCTACCCCCCAGAAGCATCCTAAACCTTCCACCTGGTGACTCCATAATTCCTAAAAGATTTAAAGACTCCACTGGTGATCAGTAGGCCTACTGATTATCTTGGTTCACATAAGACTCCACTGGGAGGCAAAAGCCCATAACAACATCAACCACAATAGAAGTAACAAGTAGGGCTAAGTTGCTTTGTTGGAAAACAACATTCTGGCTTTAAGAACCATTCACGTGAGAGCTTATCCCAACCCAAACCCACCTGAAATAGTTGATAACCCTGAGATAATCCTCAAGATATCTCCTACACCTAAACGATCAACTATTTCTAGCCACATCCATAGAGATAACTCTACACCAAAAGACTTTACAGCTCTATCAGACCCATTTTTTGGCGTAGACCTACCAAATAGACTACCAAGAGCTAGGTCATTCAGTGTCCTAGACCAGCCAGACCGTGAGCCCCCTGGCTCACCACCTCAAAGTGGTAAACACCTTTGGGATAGATAGACTCCTCCATCTACACCTCCTGATATTCACTTCATTCAAAACTTGGGGCTTTGCCACCCTAAATCTACCCAACAAGCTTCTGCTGGTCCTAGTATCCCTGTCATCCATATACCAGCTACTCAAGCCAACCCTTTACCTCATCAAAACATCATCATGGCAGCCTGGTATGCACCTCTGGTATTACCTCAGCCTCTAGTGCCCTTACCCAATGATTATCAATCAAAGATCCCACAGTTCACTGCAAAGGAGTCCACCACAGCTCAACACCATGTAGATAGGATGGAAGATTCTTTTGACTACATGGAAATAGATGATGATACAATCAAAATGAGAATCTTTTCCCAGAGCTTAGGAGGTGATGTGAAGAAATGTTTCAAAAGCCTACCTCTTAATAGTATCCAAGACCTTCCTGCTTTATATCAAACTTTCATAAACAAATGGGAAGTTAAGGCCAACCCTCTCCAAATCCTAGCAGAATACAAGAATCTTAAGAGAAACGTAGGAGAGAGTGTCTAGGACTACTCTACAAGGTTTAACAGTGTTTATAATGCTCTTCCACCACACATGAAACCTCCCCAAGGTATGGTTCTAGTGAAATAACCTGAAGGCTTGGATGTTGACATGGCATACCAGCTTAGGGAGAGGGACTACAACACATTGGAAGACATGCAAAAGGGAGCAGTGAGTGTAGAGGCAAATCTGATTGAGAAGAAAGCAATATTGAGAGCTGAGAAAAGGGTAACATATAGAGATGACCATGTAGCTTCCACATCTGACCCCAATAATGACCGCATATCCAAAAACATGGAAAAGCTACAACAAATGATGGAAAAAATGGTTATCACAGTTAGTAACCAAAACAGAAATCAAAATCATAGCCAGAACCAGAACTTTAGAAGAAACAACACCACTCCCAACAGACAAAGAGAATCAAATCAGCAAGTTATTCCCCCATTCCAAGAGAACTTTCTTGATGAAGATGAGGGGATCATAGAAGAGTCTGAGGGGAACACAATAAACATGTTTGAAGTAGAAAACTCAATCCATAGTTGTTCCACATAATAATATCAACCCTCACCCTCGTACTGGGATGAGGAAGGATTAGAATCTGAGGATTATATGCTTGGATTTGAAAATGCCATTATGCAGGTCAGAGAACAATATGAACTTAGAAGCAAAAAGAGCCTACGCACTTCAAAACCAAAGGCTTCTAAGGTTACCATCAAGAAAAAGCTTGAGAAAACTTCTAAAGCAACTACTGAAAGTAGCAAATCAGTAGCTGAGAGTTCTGGAAAAAACAAAGAAAAGGACAACCAAAACACTGATACATAACGTCAACCATCTAGCAACACTAGCACTACAGTTAGCGCTCCTGATAAAATGATTCCAAACACTGTACATAGCGAGCATCAGCCCACTGATTCTGCCACCAAGGTGGTGGCTAACAAAACAGAGTTGAACATTCTAAAGAGTCAGTCCACTTTTAATTTGGAGAGTGAGATTGCAAAAATTAAAATCTATGTCCCTCTCTGAGCTGGCCACTTAGGATGTATATAAAGGCCAAATTTTGAAAGCATTAAATTTAGGCAATAACAGTGACACTGTAAATCTGAGTGATGATCAACCAGCCCTTCTGTTTGGTCCAAAGATAGAAGGAAAGTTTCAGGAAGGGGTAGTGCCCCCTTTTTATATCAGTCTTAATATCCATGATAAGATCCTTCACAATGCAATGCATGATTCTGGGGCATCACACAACCTGATGCCTAAGGTCGTGATGGAAATTTTAGGCCTATAGATAACTCGACCCTATAAATATTTATATTCATTTGACTCTAGCAGAGTAAAATGTCTGGGCCTAATCAAAGACCTGTGTGTAAGCCTTACCCAGATTCTAGCAAAATTTATGGTCATGGATGTTGTGGTGGCAGATGTGCCACCTAAATATGGTATGTTGCTGTCAAGGTCATGGGGAGCCAAGCTGCAAGGAACAATGCAGATGGATGGGGATTATGCCACAATTCCTATTTTTAGCCAACTCAGAAGACTGTACAGGGAGACACAAATGAAATTCCTAGTCAGTAGCCCCGAAAAACCTGAAAATTCACCTTTATACTCTGTGCACATGGATCTTGACTCCTTCATCCTTTGCAATGATGAATCTGAGGAGGGGTTGGGATTCAAATACAGAGATACACACAATGAAACAGAGCCTGTGGACTTTAACATAATGGCTACTCTAGACTCGGAGGAGAAAGACATAAAATACTTTGAACAGTGCACTGAAGCAAAAACTCAGAGTAAACCAGAAATAGAATGTAGTCGACTGATTAGTCACTCTCCGCAAGCTCATACACCACATCAAGAATGAAACGATGGTAAATCCGAGAGCGAACCTTTATGGGAAATGAATTTCGATGGGTCATGCACCAAGAGAACTACAGGAGCAGGAGTGTGGGTGCATAACATAGAGAGTGACTACACAGAAAGCCATGCATGTAACCTACACTTCAAATGTACAAACAATATCGCAGAATATGAGGCTCTTATCCTAGGCTTGAATTTTTTGAAAAAACTAGGAGCCCGTAGAATAGCCGTGCATGGGGACTCTGAGCTGATCATTAAACAGGTGAATGGTGAATACATAGCGAAACATCCTAGGCTGAGGGCATACAGGAATGACACTCTGTATTTATTGAGAACCTTTGTAGAATATGAACTGGTGTTTGTCCCTAGGAGTCAAAATGTAATTGAAAATGGATTAGCCTGCGTGGCTAGTTCATATCACAAGCCTCCCAGCAACCAAAAGATCATCATTCAGACCAAATTCAGACCTGCAGTGCCAGATAACGAAAAATATTGGCAGGTCTTTGAGGGTGATAAACAGATTGAAGATTTCTTGGTAGGCAGAGATGAGTTTGAATTTTCTGATTCAAACTCTAAATCTGACAGTATCTGCCTAAGTGAAGAGTCCTCAAATGAGGAAAAACCACCCTGTAACATAGAAATAAACACATTAAATGAACAAATTGGAAATCCAAACAAAAAATGTGAAAACGCAGTTAGTGAGGAAGTAGAGGTGCTGCAGGCCAAAGATAAGAACATACCTCGAGGTCTGGCACCTTTAGAAGACCTTTTTTACTTTGATGATGTAGCAAAAAAACCCACTATAGAACACGCAGATTCTGACGTCGAAGAATGCAACATAGGCACTGAAGATAAACCCAAAATGATTAAGATGGCTAAGTCCTTGCCATCAAACATGAAGAAGAAATACATTGCCTTGTTCAAAGAATTCATCGACGTGTTTTCTTGGAGCTATGAGGACCTGAAGGCCTATGACACAAACATCATACAGTACAAAATACATTTGAAAGAAAATCAGAATCCCTTTAGACAAAAACTTCGCAGAATAAACCCAAAGCAATTGCCTGCAGTGAAAAAAGAGATTAAGAAGATGTATGAGGTAGGCATAATTGTGCCTATGAGGTTCTCCGATTGGATATCGAACCTAGTGGCTGTGAGAAAGAAAACAGGGGAGATTAGGTTGTGTATTGATTTCAGGAATCTTAATAGAGCTTCACTCAAAAAAAATTACCCTTTGCCAAGAATGGAACACATCCTTCAGAGGGTAGTAGGCTCAAAAAGGATCTCCCTGCTAGATGGTCTTTCAGGTTACAACCAAGTTTTAGTACTCCCAAAAGACCAACTCAAGACTGCTTTTACCACTCCATGGGGCACTTTTATGTATGTAAAGATGCCTTTTGGACTGATGAACACTGGTGCAACCTTCCAAAGAGAAATGGACATAGCTTTTTCAGATGAAATAGGACACTTCATTGTCATCTACCTGGATGACATATAGTCTATTCCAAGACTAAAGGAGAACACCTAAAACATCTGAGAAGAGTGTTCGAAAAATGTAGAAGGTTCGGTCTGTCATTAAATCCTAAAAATACTTTGTTTGGGCTGCAAGAGGGAAAAATTCTCGGCCATATTATATCTGAAAAGGGGATTAGGATAGACCCACAGAGAGTTGAGGGAATACTACAAATCACACACCCAAGAAACATCAAGGAGTTAGAGTCTTTCATTGGGAAAATTAACTTCCTCAAGAGTTTTATTCCCAACTTAGCTGAACACCTTAGGAATATGAAAAACATGTTAAGGAAGGGTGTAGGATTTAAATGGACTGTTGAAGCTAAGAAATCTTTTGAATCAGTTAAACTTGCACTCACCCGAGCTCCTATCCTAATCAGCCCAGATTTCTCAAAATATTTCCTGATATTTTCATTTTCCTCCGAGCATACAGTAGTTGCAGTTATGCTGCAGAAAAATCTAGAGGGAATCTAACAGCCCATTTCTTTCTTCAGCAAAGCTTTGAGAGATGCACCCCTGAAATACAACATAATGGAAAAACAAGCCTATGCTCTGGTTAAGGCCTTGAAAGACTTTAGGGTGTACATACTACATTCCCACACCATAGCCTATGTACCCAACATAGTGGTTAAAGACATCTTGTCCCAAGACCCAGATGGGAAAAGGGGCAAATGGATTGTTGTGATCTTAGAATACGACCTTGAGATAAAACCCACCAAACTGATTAAAGGTCAGCGCTTAGCTCAACTAATGGCTGAATAAAATATACAAGCCCTTGACATTAACATGGTATATGCCTTGAATGAGCAACAAGGATTGCCTGATCCCACTGTTGAGGAAAAGTTTCAGAGCTCTCCTTGGTATTCTGACATTCTGTATGTGCTTACACACCTCAATTCCCCACCTGAACTATCAAAGACCAAGGCCAGATTCTTAAAGCTAAAAGCTAGGAGCTATTGCATAATGAATGAATGCTTATACTGGAAAAGTACAAAGGATTAAACAAGAGTCTGAAGCAGAAAGCATTAAACAAGAGTTCCATGCAGGAGAGTGTGGAGGTCACCTGAACTGGAAAGCCACTGCAAACAAAATACTCAGAGCTGGCTACTATTGGCCTACACTCTTCAATGATATCCATAAGATGATAATTGCCTACCACAAATGCCAGATTTTCGAAGGCAAAAGAAAGCTCCTCCCCCTACCTCTACAACCCATCACTATTGAGGGTCCCTTTATGCAATGGGGCCTAGATTTCATAGGAGAAATTCACCCCGCTTCTTATGCACAACACAAATGGATTTTAACAGCCACAGAATACTTCACTAAGTGGATAGAGGCCATACCCACTAGGAATGCCACCGATTCAGTCATCATTAGTTTCCTAGAAGGTTATATCCTCTCTCAGTTTGGCTGTCCAAGGAAAATAATCACTGAAAATGTTGCTACTTTTGGATCCAAGAAAATGGTTGATTTTTGTCACAGGTATCAAATAGCACTCGGTCATTCAACCGCCCATTACCCACAAGGTAATGGCTTAGCTGAATCATCAAAAAAGAGCCTGGTGACCATCATCAAAAAGCTGCTGGAAGAGAACAAAAATTCATGGCATAACAAGTTAGTGCATGCTTTGTGGGCTGATAGGCTTACAACAAAGAAATCCATTGGCATGTCACCATATCAGCTCGTCTATGGAACAGAAGCATTTTTCCCTACCAGCCTTGGGGTACCAGTGATCAAACTTGTTCAGGAGATACAGACAGAAGAAGATAGCATGGTGAGGAGAATAAACCAGACAATTCATCTCCAGCAAACAAGGGAAGAGGTCTAAAATAGAGCTGTGAAATTTCAGGAGAACATAAATAAGTTATTTAACAGAAGAACCAAAGCTTCTGATTTCAAAATTGGAGACAAATTTCTAAAGTGGGACTCAAGGAGAGAGGACAAAGGAAAGCACGGCAAGTTTGACAGTTTGTGGCAAGGTCCCTACATCATCCAGGCCACTGTGGGTCCAAATGCCTTTTTTCTACAAGATTTAGATGGTACAGAGTTGTTTGGGAGTCCTGTCAATGGAAGGATGCTCAAACACTACTACTGCTGATTTCCAATTTCCAATTTCCATTTCCATTGTAAATACCATTGCTGTGTTATGTTTTCAAGAAAAAAGAGAAAATGTACCAAAAAACAGAAAGAAAGGAGAGGTTCAGACATACTCAAAACATGAACCTCAGAATCGCAAGGGATTGGCTCTAATATGATCAAAACCTAAGCCAAGGGAAGTAAAGATATTTGGTTCAAACATGCCCAAAACCTGGACCAGCAAAGAAGAAAAAGAATCAGCTCTGACAAGCCCAAAACCAGAACTGAAATGAAGAAAAGAAAGTGACTCTAACAAGCTCAAAACTTGAGTCACAAAAGAAAAAAGGATGCTTCAAACTTTAGATTTCAAGCCTCCAAGATTTTGTTTTTAGTTTTCTGCAAGTTTCTATCCATGTGCAATCGTCTTTATGCATTGGATCAACAGCAAACTAGACTTTCTAATCCTAATTTGACTGTTTTTAAATTTCTGTTGTAGAATGTAGAGAAGAAATCTGTTGGACAGTCTAATCCCAGCAGATGTTAGATTAGGTACAGAAACATGTGAGGCCAACAGTTTAATCTGGTCTCATGGAGCAATAAGGGTAGAAATAGAATACGTTTATTTTCTTGTTTGTAAAAAATAAAAATGATGTAAAGGGTCTGCTAGCTCAAATGCACCCTGGAAGAGAAAATGCTAGGATTGTGGGATGGGTAGGTAGATGGTAATGTTTCTGCTAAATTGATGTCTTCATAATTGTGGCAGCTGAAAATCAAAGAAGAAAGGTGGCTCAAGCAGCAGGCATCTGGCCTACACCAAAGATCATTTTCTGAATTCTTGACTCCTTCAAAAAGAAGCCATCCCCATGTGGAGCCACTGTTAGCCCCCTATAAATTCTTGATAAGCAAGCAGGGGGATAAATTGTTTTTTAGTATTCAAGGAATGCATCTCCCCTGAAGACACATCATCCTTGAAAGCCTCTTCATGCCCTCTGCTCTGTGATTTACTTCTACTGCTGTATCCACCCAAAAAGCCTCTCTAATTTTGACAAATTTTTTTCCTAAAGGCCTACATTCGCCCCTTGTATCCCTACAGAATGCCCCATTTTAGCCTCCTTTTCCCTCTGTCAAAGTTCCCCTTTTATCCCCTAAATTCCCCCAAAACTCCCTTTACATCCTACCCACACCCCTGGTTTGGCCTAATTTCCCTTTCTTTCCCCTATCGTTACCCTTCATAGGCCTTAAAATGCTCTAAAAATGGGCCAACTAACCATATTTTCATGTCTATTGGGTCTTAGCCCCCTTCAGACCAACGCCCTTAATCTTTCTCTCCACGGACCCAACGCCAAGGTGGAAGGCACTTATCTCAATTGGTTATCGGGTGATTTTTCCAACGTCAATATGTTCAGATCTGACGGTTGTCGCAAAATCTCTTTGCACCCGTCTTTTCCCATCTGCCGCCCGATCATATATCAACCGTCCGTTTTCCCGCAGATCGATGGTCCGTATTCCCTCCGCCTGGTGATCCCCACAATGTGCACTGTGCAAAACCACCGGTTTCCATCGCACCGTGTTTGGAGGTTGGGCGGTAATTTTTGTTTCGGAGTGATTCCACTCATCGCATGACATGCGGCTCCGTGCACTATTCACAAACCTCCCTCCATCGCGCATTATCGTTCGGCGTTTGCCCCGGCGCAATATCGTCGTGTGTCGTCCAATCTGAGGTAGGCCATCCGACGGCGATCGCTCCGCGAAGTCACACGAGGATTAATCAGAGGCAATCGTACCCCTAGCCCACAGTCCATCGCCCTCCGACGTGTTTTCCACCGTCGATCTCCGCCGAAGATCGGACGACCCAGATTAAATGCATGCCTGCCAATTAACCCCGTATCGCCACGTCATCCTTTCCACGTATTTTTGTCGTATTTCGCCCGTCTCTCTTTATATATTCAAAGGGTCAAAATTCAAAGGTTTTGCATTAAAAATTTACTACCCTCCGCCCACATCCTCTAGACCATATTCCACTATTAAGTTGCATTTTCCACCATGATCCTACACTTTTCCGTCATCTCACCAATCTGCATGGCCATTCTCGTCGTCCCCGTTGCATCCACCACCTCCATGCATGTTTTTCCTAATAGGTTTTTGTGTTTTGCAGGGTTATCAGATGGTGAAAGCCGCCATGATTACATAGTCTTTATTATAGCGGCAAAAAAAAAACGTAGAAAGGACCATTTTTCAGAGCCTGAAATCACGAAGAAAGCCTGAGAAGGAGCCATGACAGGACTTGCTTTAAAAGAACAGGGTTTGAACTCTGTAAAACCTCCCCAGAGCCATTAAAAGAGCATATTTCACCAACAGAGACAGAAAAGGAGCAGTAGAGAGTTTAAGGCACGAAAATGAAGATCTTTGAGCCTTAACTCAGTGGTTTAGAGGCAAAGTACCAGATTGAAGACATCATGGATCACACTGAGGGTACAGAGCGCATAAATTAATGTATATCAAGTTTTTCTACATCAGCAAAAAAAATTTCTCCATGAAAGGACATGGTACACATTATTGTTTCAGTCTACATTGTTTCCAAGTAAAGTTTCTCCCTTGACAACAGTCCTATGCTATCAGAAGCATTTGTTACACAGTATGGCAGACCCTAGCATCATTATTCTGCCTTTGTTCAATTCACCAGAAGTACTACAGAATGTTGAAACAGAGTACATCAAAGACATACCCGAAGTAAATTGTTGCCTGAAGAAGTTCACTCTTTCATCCAAAGAGTACCAGATATAAATGCACAGAATTTAAATAGAATGGGCTTCGGCCCTCTTCCTCTTCTGAAGTTTTATTGCTGCATTTTGTTTTCCACCTACTTTCTCTGCTCCACTTGAGCTATAAATTTCAGGAAGAAACTCATTGTAAGGTTGTTGATTGGTTATCATAGAACTACAAGCTGTTTCTTTTGAGACATAATCCTGTGTAAAGTTGTAAGATAGGCTGAGGAAGATTTTTTCAAACTGAATATCTAGCTATTGGTAATGTTGTACTTGATTGGTGTTGATCTTTAATATGACAAGCACATTTCTTTGGATCCTAATCTAAAGCAGCGGTGATGTTTTCATGTCTCTGTATTTGTTTTTAACTTGCAGTTCATTTCATTTCATTTCTACTGGCTTGCATCAGAAATCTGGCATAGGATTTACCCTTGTTAGGTACCCTATGTTTCTGCTCTCCTCACATTTTATTTTTTCTACTAAATGTGTTATCTAAGAGTTGATTTCAGTTAATTTAACCAGTGTAGTGGATGTCATTTCCTGCTAGCTGATGTATGAATTAAATGAATCTGTTCTTAGATGTTCTTGTTAGGATTTAATTGAAATAATTGGGAACACTGGGAGGTCTAGAACTCTATCTCTATCTCACTAGGATCCTTTTCAATTAATTGAACCTTTCTAGGATCCCTCAAGATGGAGGCCAAAGCATTGAGAGTTCAAAGTCTCTCTCTGATCTCAGGTCTTTAACTTTGTATTCTAAATCTTTATTGTTTCCTCCTCTCTTACCATTCCATGCCACACTATCATCTTTAAGATCCAATGCTTTAGATGACTAACCCAACTAAAAGCCTACATATTGAATAGCAAGTAAACCCTTTCCTGACTCCATTTCCCAATGGTCTTGAATTTTCCCTGGAATATCTCTCCTCTGCCTAAAATCCTCTTTGCTCATCCTTGTCTTATATTGAACCCTTCTTTCCTGATTCCCAACAACCAAACAAACAAACTCTGAGCCTTATAACTAGCCTAACATCTTAATTTTGAGCTTCAAAGATATAAAACCTTACTTATATAGATAAATCCCTCTCTGGACCCAAGAGGGCTAGATCCTGAGGTCTGAAAGTGGTTTTTATGTTGTCTCATCTTTTGGTCTTGCCAATCTGGCCAAAACATGGGAACCCCAACACCTACCATTGAGCGGAAAAACAAATAAGCCGGCGACCATGATAGACGCGAAATGGAACATTCTTGATAGAAAGGCACTCGGAACAGTACGGTTGTGCCTTGCAGCGTCATTCGCCTTCAATATTTCGAAGGAAACAACAACAGAGGGTTTGATGCAGATGTTGGCGAAGCTATATGAAAAACCCTCGGCCTCAAACAAGGTATTTCTTATGAAACAATTATTTAATATGAATATTTCGGAAGGTGGATCTGTTGCAGACCATTTAAATGATTTTAATATAGTTACTAGTCAGTTAATTTCTGTAGGGGTAAACTTTGATGATGAAGTTAGAGCTCTGGTATTCTTATGCTCATTGCCAGAAAGATGGAATGGTTTATTTATGGCCATTAGTAACTCTGTCTCTGGATCTAATACTTTAAAGTTTGATGATGTTTTCGGTCTTGTCCTTGAGAAATACAATGAAGAAAACTCTGTTTTGAACCTGTAGGTAGTAGTTGAAGTCACAGAGTCTAGGGGAAGAAGAATGGAAAGAGGAAAGAGCTCAGGATATTGCAGTAAATCAAGGAAAGGTAAATCTAAGTCCAGATCGGGGATAGTGTGCTAGAAATGTGGAAAGAAAGGACACCTAAAGAAAGAGTGTAGATCTCAGAAGGGAAAATAAGGAGACATGCAGGAAGAAAACAATCATGAAGCAAATGTGACGGGTGATGTGTTACAAGATTATTTGATTCTTTCTTTCAAAAATTTTACTGATTCTTGGGTTGTAGATTCAGGGGCTTCATTCCATGCCACACCTTATAAGAAATATTTTCATGACTATGTTCAAGGAGATTTTGGACAAGTTTGTTTGGGTGATGATAAACCCTGTAAAATTGTTGGAATGGGTAAATTTCTTGCAAAACAACAGAATGGAAACCAATGGATACTAAAGGAGGTAAGGCATGTTCCAGATTTGAAGAAAAATCTGATTTCAACAGGGCAGTTAGGCGGTGAAGGTTGTGTGACAACTTTCACGGATAAAAATTGAAAGGTCACCAAAGAAGTCCTAGTAATAGCAAAAGGTGAAAAGGTTGGTACATTGTATTTATGCAATGGTATTTCTAATTCTGTTAATGCTTTAACTTCCAAAGGAGCAGATGCAGCATTATGGCATCATAGGCTCGGACACATGAGTGAGAAGGGTGTTAGCCCCCTATAAATTTTTTGACAAGCAAAGTAAGGGCTAAATTGTTTCTGAGCCTTCAATGAATGCATCTCCCCTAGAGACACATCATCCTTGAAGTCTCATTTGCCTTTGCCCTGTGATGAAATCCCCTCTGCTGATTCTCATTATGAAGCCTCTTTGATCGCAAAAAATTGTGCTCCTGAAGGCCTTCATTTGCCCCTAGTACCCCTGCAGAATTGTCCATTTCATCCTTTTTGCCTTTTTTCAAAGTTCCCCTTTTACGCCAAATTCCCTCCTCTAATCCTTCTAAACCTTCCCAAAATTCTCCCTAAACCATACACACACCCCTGGTGTAGTTTTATTTCCCCTTATTTCCCCTATCGTTACCATTTGTTGGCCGTAAATGCACTAAAAATGGCCCAAAAACCATTTTCTCCATAGTTGGGTCCTAGCCCCTTTTAGTCAAGCCCTTGCACCATTTCCCTCCACATGACCCGGTGCCAAGACTAGGTGCCAAAGTATAAAGTGCTTAGTGCATTTGGTTATGGGGAGCAGTTGTAAACCATCGATCTATATATATCGGACGGTCGTCGCGTTCCCCGCAGCGCCCACTGTTCACCCCGTCCTCCGCTCCCATCACAGATCCGCCGTCTATTTAATCGTTGATCCGACAGCTCACAGTACACTCGCCCGGTGGTCCCCGCAACTGTGCCAACACTTTTCAAAACCATCCGGTTTCTATCGCACCGCCTTTCGGAGGTGGGCGGTATTTCTATTTTCACATCGATTACACTCATCAAACGACGCGTGGAAGCGGCACTGTTTGAAAACCACCGTCTCATCGCATGTTATCATTCAGCGTTTGCCGCGGCGCGATATCGCTGTGCATCATCATATCTTCAATCGCCCATCCAACGGTTGTTGCTCCACGAAGTTGCGTGCGGGTTAATCAGAGTCATCTGTACCCCTGGCCCACCATCCTTCTCCCTCTGACGCGTTCCTAGACGTCGATCTCCTCATGAGATCGAACGGTCCTGTTTTAAAGTCAGTCCCGCCGTAACCCCGTCCTGCCACATCATCTGGCTACGTGTGTTCGTCGTTTTCTCATCCGTCCCCTATATAATTTCATTCCAAGGTCAAATTTTTAAGGTCTTTCATAGAAATTGCTGTTTCGACATTGCGCCTGTACATTTCTCACCATTACACATTTTTCCTCCATAGTATCCTCTACATGCATCGTCGTCCACCGTGTCACGTCGCCGTCTCTGCAGTCATCCACACCACCCTCTCTGTGCACAGTTTTCTTAATTTTTTTTCCTGTTTTGCAGGGTTACAGGCAGGCGGAAAACTACCATGCTTCATATGTGCTATTGTAAAGGCACAGAGCACAGAAGTAGCTAATTTTAGAGCCTGATTTTGCAGAAAAAGGTCCGAAAGGGTGTCTGCACTGTAAATTTCATCAAAGGACGAAGTTCAAACTCTGTAAACCTTCTCCGGCGCCATTAAAGCTTGGATTGCGTAAACGAAGGCAGCACGGGAGCATCAGAGAGCTCGAGGCAAGAAATAGAATATTTTTGAGTTTTTCAGGGATTTTAGAAGGCAAGGTACCAGTTCAAGACATCATGGATTGCACGAACGGTCCAACGCGTAGAAAACAATGCTATCAGGATTTCAAATCAGCAGAACGTTTCTTCCTAAGCACGGACACAGTATGCCTTATTTTTTCAGTATAAATTGTGTCCAAGAGAAGTCCCCCCCCCCCCCCTACAGCAGTCCTATGCTATCAGAAGCATCTGTTGCACAATACGGTAGACCCTAGCATCATTTATTTACCTTTTTGTTTATTCACCAGAAGTACTACAGAGTTCTGCAGCCAAAGCACGTCAGAGACATACTTGAAGTAAATGGAAGCCTAGACGAAACCCACATCTTCATCCAAAGAACGCCAGAGATTAATGCACCAAATTTAAACAGAATGGGTTTCGGCCCTCTTTCTGTTCTGATTTTTAATGCTGCATTTAGTTTCCACCTACCTCATCTGTTCATCTTTCAGCTATAAATTCATGAAGAAACTCATTGTAAAGGTTGTTGACCAGTTATCAGATAATTTCAAGTAGTTTCTTTGAGACATAGTCTCTGTGTAAAGTTGTAAGATAGGCTGAGGAAGATGTTTTCAGACTGAGTATTCAGCTATTGGCAATGTTGTACTTGACTGGTATTTCTATTTAATATGACAAGCACATTTATTTGGATTTTGATCTAAAGCAGCGGTGATGTTTTCCTCTCTCTGTGTTTTAATTCATTTCATTTCGTTTCTACTGGCTTGCATCAGAATATTGACATAGGATTTACCCTTGTTAGGTACCCTATGTTTCTGCTCTCCTTGCCTTTGATGTTTTTCTGCTATATGTGTGATCTAAGAATTGTTTTCAGTTAATTTAACCAGTGTAGTGGATGTTATTTCCTGCTCTCTGATGTATGAGTTAAACGAATCTGTTCTTAGATGTTCTGGTTGGGATTTAGCTAGAATATTTGGTAACACTCGGGATTAGAGTTAGCCCTGTCCACTAGGATCCTTGTGCGACCAGCTGGTCTTTAACTTGTGTTATAACCTGTGTTGTTTCCTCCTCTCCTACCATTCCACACCACACTATCATCTTTAAGATCCAATGTTTTAGATGACTAGCCCAATTGAAAGCTTGCCTATTGATTAGCAAGAAAATCCTTTCCTGACTCCATTTCCCAATGGTTTTGAATGCTCCCTGGAATACTTCACCTCTGCCTTATTCCTTTTTTCTCATCCTTGTCTTATATTGAACCCTTCCTTCCTGATAACCAGCAACCAAACAAACAATAAAACACACAAACCTTGTGCCTATAACTAGTCTAACATCTTAAACCTTTGACCTTCAAAGACATTATCTTTAGCAATCATAGAGAGATCCCTCTCTAGACCCAGGAGGGCTAGATCCTGAGTTCTGAAAGTGGTTTGATGTTGTCTCATCTTTTGGTCTTACCAATTTGACCAAAACATGGGAACCCCAACATAATGGCGACTCCACTGGGGAAAATCTGAGTACCTTCAATCTCACTACATCATAAGAGCCTCAGAAACCTACAATCTCTGGTTAGGTTGGCAGTTAAACACTCCTATTCACACATCAACCTATATACCATTTGTTGTGATCTCCCACACTCTTAAACAGAGTCTGGAAAGGGCCAGGTAGCCTCCATATCTCACACTCTTTCAGAGGTGACACATATGGTAAAATCCCTCCTTGTCAATCTCTGTTTATATTTTGATGTGTTGTGAAGATATCCTTGAAAAGGGACATCCCATAGGCACTGTGGTGGACAGTGTACCCTACAAAAGCATCTTGAACCCTCCACCTAGCGACTCCATATTTCCTAAATGATTTAAAGACTCCACTGGTGATCAGTAGGCCTGTTGATTATCTTGGTTCACATTAGACTCCACTAGGAGACCAGCCTCCATAACAACATCAACCACAGTAGAAGTAACAAGTAGGGTTAAGCTGCTTGGTCAAAAAACAACATTCTGGCTTCAAGAACCATTCATACAAGAGCTTATCCTAACCCAGACCCACCTGAAATAGTTTACAACCCTGAGAGCATCCTCAAAGGATCTCCTACACCTAAACAATCAACTATTTCCAGCCACGTCCATAGAGCCAACTCTACACCAGAAAACTTTACAGCTCTATCGGACCCACTTTTTGACCTAGGCACTCAAAGTAGCTTACCAAGAACTAGGTCATTCAGTGTTCTAGACCAGCTAGACCTTGAGTTTCCTGTTTCACCACCTCAAAGTGGTAAGCACCTTGGGAATAGACAGACCCCTCCATCTACACCTCCTAATATATATTTCATTCAAAACTTGGGGCTCAGTCACCCTAGATTTTCTCATCAGTCTTCTGTTGGTCACAATATCCCTGTCATCCATATACCAACTGCCCAAGTCAATCCTTTACCTCATAAAAACATCATCATGGCAACCTGGTATGCACCTCTGGTTTTACCCCAGCCTCTAGTGCCTTTACCCAATTATTATCAATCAAAGATCCCACACTTCACTGCAAAAGAGTCTACCACAACCCAACACCATGTAGATAGGATGGAAGATTCTTTTGACTACATGGAGATAGATGATGATACAGTCAAAATGAGAATCTTTTCACAGAGCTTAGGAGGTGATGTGAAGAAATGGTTCAAGAGCCTACCTCCTAATAGTATCCAAGACCTTCCTGCTTTATATCAGACTTTCATGAACAAATGGGAGGTTAAGGCCAACCCTCGCCAACTCCTAGCAAAATATATGAACCTTAAAAGAAACGTAGGAGAGAGTGTACATGATTACACAACGATATTTAACAACATTTACAATGCTCTTCCTCCACACATGAAACCTCCCCAAGGTATGGCTCTAGCGAAATACCCTGAAGGCTTTGATGCTGACATGGCCTACCAGCTTAGGGAGATATATTACAACACGTTGGAAGACATGCAAAAAGGAGCAGTGAGTGTAGAGGCTGATCTGATTGAGAAAAGAGCAATATTGAGAGCTGAGAAAAGGGTAACATATAGAGATGACAGTGTAGCTTCCACGTCTGATCCAAATTATGACCGTTTATCTAAAAATGTGGAAAGGCTATAACAAATGATGGAAAAAATGGTTGTTTCAGTCAGTAACCAAAACATAAATCAAAGCCATAACCAAAACCAGAACTTTAGAAGAAATAATGCCACTCCCAACAGACAAAGAGGATCAGATCAGCAAGTTATTCCCCCATTCCAAGAGAAATTTTTAGATGAAGATGAGGGAATCATAGAAGAGTCTGAGGGGACCACAATAAACATGTTTGAAACAAAAGATTCAATCCATAACTGTTACACAGAAGAAGATCACTCCCCACCCTCTTATTGGGGCGAGGAATGGTTAGAAACTAAGGATTACAGGTTAGGATTTGAAAATGCCATGATGCAGGTCAGAGAACAATATGAACTTAGAAGAAAAAAGAGCCAAGAAACTGCCAAACCAAAAGCTTCTGAGGTCACCATCAAGAAAATACCTTAGAAAACTTCTAAAGCGACTGCTGAAAGTAACAAATCAGCCGCTGAGAGTTCTGGGAGGAACAAAGAAAATGACAACCAAAACACTGAGAAACAAGGTCAACCAACAAGCAGTACTAACACTGCAATTAGTGCTCCTGATAAAAAAGTTTCTAACATTGTACATAGTGAGAATCAGCACACTGATTCAGCCACTAAGGTGGTGACTAACAAAACAGAGTTGAAGATTCCAAAGAGTCAGTCCACTTTCAATCTGGAAAGTGAAATTGCAAAAATTAAAATCTCTATCCCACTCTCTGAGCTGGCCACTCATGATGTATATAAAGGCCAAATTTTGAAGGCATTAAATTTAGGTGAAAACAGTGACACTATAAATCTGAGTGATGATCAACATGCCCTTCTGTTTGTTCCAAAGATAGAAGGAAAGTTTCAGGAAGGGGTAGTGCCACCTTTCTATATCAGTCTCAATGTCCATGATAAGATTCTACACAATGCAATGCATGATTCTGGGGCATCACACAACCTAATGCCTAAATTAGTGATGGAAAGACTAGGCCTAGAGATAACCCATCCCTATAAAGACTTATATTCGTTTGATTCTAGTAGGGTAAAGTGCCTTGGCCTAATCAAATATTTATGTGTGAGCCTTACCCAAATTCCAGCCAAGTGTATGGTCATGGATGTTATTGTGGCAGATGTGCCACCCAAGTATGGCATGTTATTATCAAGATCATGGGAAGCCAAGCTGCAAGGAACAATGCATATGGATGGGGCATATGCCACAATCCCAATCTTTGGCCAACTTAGAAGACTGTACAGAGAGTCACAAATGAAATTTCTAGTCAGTAGCCCTCAGAAGCCTGAAAACTCACCTTTATACTCCGTACATATAGACCTTGACTCCTTCATCCTCTGTAATGATGAATCCTCAGAAGGGTTAGAGTCCCAAAACAGAGATACCAACAAGGAAACAGAGCCCATGGATTTTAACATAATGGCTACTCTAGACTCAGAGGAGGAAGACGTAGAAAAATTTAAACAGTGCACTGTAACAAAGGCTCAAAGTGAACCAGAAACAGAATTCAATCAGCCAACTAGTCACCCCTCTGATTTCCACACACATGACGAAAAACAAAATGACCCACAGCCTAGTGCAGCCCCTATAATACTACACGATGGCAAACCCAGCTGTAGGGAAGGAAGTGATGACAAAACGTAAAATGAAGCCTTGTGGGAGATGAATTTCGATGGGTCATGCACCAAGAGAACTGCTGGAGCAGGGGTGTGGATACATAACACAGAGAGTGACTACATAGAGATTCATGCCTGCAACCTGCACTTCAAATGTACAAACAATATTGCAAAGTATGAGGCTCTTATCCTAGGTTTAAACCTGTTGAGGAAATTAGGAGCTCGTAGGATAACTGTGCGTGGAGACTCTGAGTTAATTTTTAAACAAGTGAATGGTGAATACACAGAGAAACATCCTAGATTGAGAGCTTAAAGTAATGACACTATGGATATAATGAAAACGTTTGTTGAGTACGAATTAGTGTTTGTTCCTAGGATTCAAAATGTCATTGCAAACGGATTAGCTTGCCTAGCTAGTTCATACCCTAAGACTCCAAGTGACCAACAGATCATCATTCAAACCAAATTCAGAACTGCAGTGTTGGACAATGAAAAATATTGGCAGGTTTTTGAAGGAGATAAATAGATTGAAGATTTCCTGGTAGGCAGGAATGAGTTTGAATTTTCTGATTCAGATCCCAAATCTGACAGTAGCTGCCTAAGTGAAGAGTCCTCAAATGAGGAAGAAACGCCTTGTAATGTAGAAATAAATACTTTAAACGCACAGATTGGAAATCCAAACGAAGAATGTGAAAACGCAGATAGTGAAGAAGTAGAGGTGCTACAGACCAAAGATAAGAACATACCTCGAGGTCTAGCCCCTTTAGAAGACCTTTTTGACTTTGATGATGTAGCAAAAAATCCCACTATAGAACATGCAAACTCTGATGTCCAGGAATGAAACATAGGCACTGAAGATCAACCCAAGATGATCAAATTGGCTAAGTCCCTGCCTGTAAACATGAAAAAGAGATACATTGACCTATTCAAGGAATTCATCACTGTGTTTGCTTGGAGTTATGAGGACTTAAGGGCTTATGACACAAACATCATACAACATAAAATACCCTTGAAAGAAAATCATAAGCCCTTTAGACAAAAACTTCACAGAATAAACCCAAAACAATTGCCTACAGTGGAGAAAGAGATTAAGAAGATGTATGAGGAAGGTATAATTGTACCTGTGAGGTTTTCTGATTGGGTATCCAACCTAGTGGCTGTGAGAAAGAAAATAGGGGAGATCAGATTGTGCATAGATTTCAGGAATCTTAATAAAGCCTCACTCAAAGACAATTACCCTTTGCCAAAAATGGAACATATTCTTCAGAGGGTAGTAGGTTCTAAAAGGATCTCCCTGCTAGATGGTTTTTCAGGTTACAACCAAGTCCTAGTAATCCCAGAAGACCAACTCAAAACAGCCTTTACCACCCCATGGGGCACTTTTATGTATGTAAAGATGCCTTTTGGATTGATGAACATTGGCGCAACCTTCCAAAGAGTGATGGAAATAGATTTTTCAGATGAAATAGGACACTTCATTTTCATCTATATGGATGACATAATGGTCTATTCTAAGACAGAGGAAGAAAACCTAGAACACCTAAGAAGAGTGTTTGAAAAATGCAGAAGGTTTGGTCTGTCATTGAATCCTAAAAAGACTATATTTGGGCTGAAAGAAGGAAAAATTCTTGGCCAAATTATATCTGAGAAGGGAATTAGGATAGACCCACAAAGAGTTGAGGGAATACTACAAATCACACACCCAAGAAACATCAAGGAGTTACAGTCCTTCATTGGGAAAATAAACTTCCTTAGGATATTTATTCCCAACTTAGATGAACACCTTAGAAATATGAATAACATGCTGAAGAAAGGTGTAGGAGTTAAGTGGACTGTCGAAGCTAAGAAATCTTTTGAATCAGTAAAACTTGCACTCACCCAGGCTCTTGTCCTAATCAGCCCAAATTTCTCAAAAGATTTCCAGATTTTTTCATTTGCCTCCAAGCATACCATAGCTGTAGTCCTACTGTAGAAGAATCCAGAGGGAATGGAACAGCCCATTTCTTTCTTCAGCAAAGTGCTCAGAGATGCACCCTTGAAATGCAACATTATGGAAAAACAGGCCTATGCTCTAATTAAGGCCTTGAAAGACTTTAGGGTGTACATACTGCATTCCCACACCATAGCTTATGTGCCAAATATAGTGGTAAAGGATATTTTGTCCCAAGACCCAGATGGGAAGAGGGGAAAATGGATTGCTGTGATCTTAGAATATGATCTTGAGATAAAACCCACCAAACTGATCAGAGGTCAGGGCCTAGCCCAACTAATAGCTGAATCAAATTTACAAGCCCTAGACATTAACATGGTAGATGCCTTGGATGAGCAGCAGGGATTGCCTGATCCCACTGTTGAGGAAAATTTTCAGAGCTCTCCCTGGTATTCCAACATTTTTTATGTGCTTGCGCACCTCAATGCCCCTCTTGAACTATCAAATACCAAGGCCAGATTATTAAAGCTAAAGGCCAGGAGCTATTGCATAATGAATGAAGGTTTATACTGGAAAAATCCAAATGGCCTATTGCTTATGTGTTTGCTTGAGTCTGAAGCGGAAAACATTAAACAATAATTCCATGCAGGAGAGTGTGGCTACTATTGGCCTACACTCTCCAATGATGTCCCATAAAATGAAAAAAAAATACTCAGATTTGGCTACTATTGGCCTACACTCTTCAATGATGTGCATAAAATGATAATTTCCTGCCACAAATGCCATATCTTTGAAGGCAAAAGAAAACTCCTCCCCTTACCTCTACAACCCATCACTATTGAAGGTCCCTTTCTGCAATGGGGCCTATATTTCATAGGGGAAATTCACCCTGCTTATTCTTCACAACAAAAATTGATCCTAACAGCCATGGACTACTTCACTAAGTGGATAGAGGCCATACCTACTAGGAATGCCACAGATTCAGTCATCATTAGGTTCCTAGAAGGTCATATCCTCTCTCAGTTTGGCTGCCCAAGGAAAATAATCAATGATAACGCTGCTGCTTTTGGATCCAAGAAAATGGTTGATTTTTTTCACAGGTATCAAATAGCACTCAGTCATTCAACTTCCTATTACCCTCGGGGTAATGGATTATTTAAATCGTCAAACAAGAGCCTCGTGACCATCATCAAAAAATTTCTGGAAGAGAACAAAAAGTCATGGCATAACAATTTAGTGCATGCCCTGTGGGCTAACAGGCTTACAACAAAGAAATCTATTGGCACATCTTCATATCAGCTTGTCTATGGAACATAAGCAGTGTTTCCCACCAGCCTTGGAATACCAGTGATTAAACTTGTTCAAGAGATACAAACAAAAGAAGATAGCATGGTGAGGAGAATAAACTAGACAATTCATCTCCAGTAAACGAGGGAAGAGGTCTACAACAGAGCAGTGAAAGTTCAGGAGAACATAAAGAGGTTGTTTGACAAAAGAACCAAAGCTGCTAATTTCAAGATTGGAGATAAATTTCTGAAGTGGGACTCAAGGAGAGAGGACAATGGAAAGCACGGAAATTTTGACAGTTTGTGGCAAGGTCCATACATCATCCAGGCCATTATGGGTCCAAATGCCTTTTTTCTACAGGATTTAAATGGTACAGAGCTGTTTGGGGGTCCTGTTAATGGCAGGATGCTCAAACACTACTTCAGCTGATTTCCAATTTCCAGTTTCCTTTTCCATTGTACATACCATTGCAGTGTTTGTTTAAAAAAAAAAAAAAAAAAAAGAGAGAAAAACAGAGAAAGGGAGAGGTTCAGACATGCTCAAAACATGAACCTCTGCAGTGCAAATATTGGCTCTAACATGATCAAAAACTGAGCCAAAGAGAATGAAGATAGCTGGTTCAAACATGCCCAAAACCTAGACCAGCAAAGAAGAGAGAATAAATCTACTGGATAGTTTAATCCCAGCAGATGTTAGAATAGGTAGAGAAACTCATGAGGCCAACAGTTTAATCTGATCTCATGGAGTAATAAGGGTAGAAATAGAATATATTTATTTTCTTTTTTGTAAAAAATAAAATATGTAAAGGGTCTGCTAGCTCAAATGCACCCTAGAAGAAAAATGCTAGGATTGTAGAATGGGTAGGTAGAATGATTGGGAAAGTTTTTCTACTAAATTGATGTCTTCAAAAATGTGGCAGCTGAAAATCAAAGAAGAAATGTGGCTCAAGTAACAGGCATCTGGCCTACACCAAAGATCATTTTCTGAATTCTTGACTCCTTCAAGAAGAAGCCATCCCCATGTGGAGCCATTGTTAGCCCCTTATAAATTTTTTGACAAGAAAAGTAAGGGGCTAAATTGTTTCTAAGCCTTCAATGAATGCATCTCCCCTGGAGACACATCATCCTTGAAGTCTCCTGTGCCTTTGCCCTGTGATGAAATCCCCTTTGCTTATTCCCATTATGAAGCCTCTCTAATCGCAAAAAATTGTGCTCCTGAAGGCCTTCATTTGCCCACCCCTGCAGAATTGTCCATTTCATCCTTTTTTTCCCTTTTTCAAAGTTCCCCTTTTACCCCAAATTCCCTCCCCTAATCCTTCTAAAACTTCCCAAAATTCCCCCTAAACCATACACACACCCCTGGTGTAGTTTTATTTCCCCTTATTTCCCCTATCGTTACCCTTTGTTGGCCGGAAATGCACTAAAAATGGCCCAAAAACCATTTTCTCCATAGTTGGGTCCTAGCCCCTTTCAGCCAAGCCCTTGCACCGTTTCCCTCCACATGACCCGGCGCCAAGACCAGGTGCCAAAGTATAAAGCGCTTAGTGCATTTGGTTATGGGGAGCAGTTGTAAACCATCGATCTATATAGATTGGACGGTCGTCGCGTTCCCCGCACCGCCCACTGTTCACCCCATCCTCCGCTCCAATCGTAGATCCGCCTTCTATTTAATCATTGATCCGACGGCTCATAGTACACCCGCCCGGTGGTCCCCGCAACCATGCCAACACTGTTCAAAACCATTCAGTTTCTATCGCACCGCCTTTCGGAGGTGGGCGGTATTTCTATTTTCGTAGCGATTCCACTCATCAAACGATGCGTGGCAGCGGCACTGTTTGAAAACCACCGTCTCATCGCACATTATCGTTCGGCGTTTGATGTGGCGTGATATCGCTGTGCGCCGTCAGATCTAAAATCGCCCATCCAACGGTTGTCACTCCACGAAGTTGCGCGCAGGTTAATCAGAGTCATCCGTACCCCTGGCCCACCGTCCTTTTCCCTCCAACGCGTTCTTAGCTGTCGATCTCCTCCTGAGATCGGACGGTCCTATTTTAAAGTCAGTCCTGCCGTAACCACGTCCCGCCACGTCATTTGTCCATGTGTGTTCATCGTTTTCTCGTCCATCCCTTGTATAATTTCATTCCAAGGTCAAATTTTTAAGGTCTTTCATCGAAATTTCTGTTTCGACGTCACGCCTATACATTTCTCACCATTACACATTTTTCCTCCATAGTATCCTTTGCATGCATCGTCGTCCACCGTGTCACGTCGTCGTCTCCATAGTCATCCACACCACCCTCTCCGTGCACGGTTTTCTTAAATTTTTTTCGTGTTTTGCAGGGTTACATGCAGGCGGAAAACCGCCATGATTCATATGCGCTATTGTAAATGCACAGAGCACAAAAGTAGCTAATTTTAGAGCCCAATTTTATAGAAAAAGGTTCGGAAGGGTGTCTGCACCATAAATTTCATCAAAGGACGGAGTTCAAACTCTGTAAACCTTCTCCGGTGCCATTAAAGCTCGGATTGCATAAACGAAGGCAGTACGGGAGCAACAGAGAGCTCGAGGCAAGAAATAGAAGATTTTTGAGTTTTTCAAGGATTTTAGAAGGAAAGGTACCAGTTCAAGACATCATGGATTGCACGAACGGTCCAGCATGCAGAAAACATTTCTATCATGATTTCAAATCAGCAAAACGTTTCTTCCTGAGCACAGACACAGTACGCCTTATTGTTTCAGTATACATTGTGTCCAAGAGAAGTTCCCCCCCCCCCCTACAACAGTCCTATGCTATCAGAAGAATTTGTTGCATAGTATGGTAGACCCTAGCATCATTTATTTACCTTTTTGTTTATTCACCAGAAGTACTACAGAGTTCTGTAGCCAAAGCACGTCAGAGACATACCTGAAGTAAATGGAAGCCTGGACGAAACCCACATCTTCATCCAAAGAACGTCAAAGATTAATGCACCAAATTTAAACAGAATGGGTTTCGGCCCTCTTTCTTTTCTGAGTTTTAATGCTACATTTAGTTTCCACCCACCTTCTCTGTTCATATTTCAGCTATAAATTCATGAAGAAACTCATTGTAAAGGTTGTTGACCAGTTATCAGAGAATTGAAAGTAGTTTCTTTGAGACATAGTCTCTGTGTAAATTTGTAAGATAGGCTGAGGAAGATGTTTTCAGACTGAGTATTTAGCTATTGGAAATGTTGTACTTGACTGGTATTGCTATTTAATATGACAAGCACATTTCTTTGGATCCTGATCTAAAGCAGCGGTGATGTTTTCTTCTCTCTGTGTTTTAATTCATTTCATTCTGTTTCTACTTGCTTGCATCAGAATATTGACATATGATTTACCCTTTTTAGGTACCCTATGTTTCTGCTCTCCTTGCCTTTGATGTTTTTCTGCTATATGTGTGATCTAAGAATTGTTTTCAGTTAATTTAACCAGTGTAGTGGATGTTATTGCCTGCTCTCTGATGTATGAGTTAAACGAATCTGTTCTTAGATGTTCTGGTTGGGATTTAGCTGGAAGATTTTAGAACACTGGGGATTAGAGTTAGCCTTTTCCATTAGGATCCTTGTGCGACCAGCTGGTCTTTCACTTGTGTTCTAACCTATGTTGTTTCCTCCTCTCCTACCATTCCACACCACACTATCATCTTTAAGATACAATGTTTTAGATGACTAGCCCAATTGAAATCCTGCCTATTGATTAGCAATAAAATCCTTTCCTGACTCCATTTCCCAATGGTTTTGAATGCTCCCTGGAATACTTCACCTCTGCCTTATTCTTTTTTTCTCATCCTTGTCTTATATTGAACCCTTCTTTCTTGATAACCAGCAACCAAAAAAACAATCAAACACACAAACCTTGTGCCTATAACTAGCCTAACATCTTATACCTTTGACCTTCAAAGACATTACCTTTAGCAATCATAGAGAGATCCCTCTCTAGACCCAGGAGGGCTAGATCCTGAGGTCTGAAAGTGGTTTGATGTTGTCTCATCTTTTGTTCTTGCCAATCTGGCCAAAACATGGGAACCCCAACAAAGGGGATGAAGAATCTTCACTCAAGAAATTTGTTGCCAGGTTTGAAGAATGTTGATTTGGATTTCTGTGAAAATTGCATTTATGGAAAACAGAAGAGAGTTAGATTTCTCAGAGTTGGGAAAGAAGAGAGTAGCGAAAAATTAGAGCTTGAGATGTATGGGGACCTGCTCAGGTATCATCTCTTGGTGGCTCTCGTTATTATGTTACTTTTATTGATGATGCAACTATCAAAACTTGGATTTATTGTATTCAAAATAAATCTAATGTATTTGATACTTTCAAGAAATGGAAAGCTTTGGTTGAGATTGAGACAAGAAAGAAGTTGAAGTGTCTCAGATCATACAATGGAGGTGAATATTGCAGTAAAGAGTTTGATAGGTACTGTTCAGAGCATGGAATTCATAGAGAGAAGATAGTTCCAAGAACACCACAAGAAAATGGTGTGTCAGAAAGGATGACCAGAACAATCATGGAGCGTGCAAGGTGCATGAGATTGCATGCAAGATTGCCTTTACAATTTTGGGCAGATGTTGTAGATACTGCTATTTATCTAATAAACAGAGGGCCTTCAAGTTCCTTGGATGGTGGTATTCCAGAGGAAGCATGGATAGGTGAAAAGGTAAACTACTCTTTTTTAAAGCCTTTTGGTTGTGAGGCCTTTGTCCATATTAATGAAGAAAATAGAACAAAGCTTGAGGCAAAATCAAAGAAATGTACCTTTATTGGATATGGTGTTAATGATTTTGGTTATCGCTTATATGGTTATGAAAATCACAAAATCATTAGGAGCAGAGATGTAATATTCAATGAAAAGGTCTTGTATAAGAATCAGCTGCAGGAAAAGAAACAGGAAAAATAAAGATAGGCATACACGGTTCTTGATGAGATAACTGAAAAAGTAAAGGTGCCTGAAAATAATAATAATCAACAACCACAGCAGCAACAACCACCACAATAGCAACAGACACCTCAAACACCTGAAAGTGGTGTTAGAAGATCTACCAGGATAAGTATACCCCCTGAACGATACTCTCCTTCATTATATTATTTATTGTTGACTGATTCTGGTGAACCCGAATGTTATGAAGAAGTAATGTAGGTTGAAAGCAGGAAGAAGTGGGAGCTAGCCATGGAAGAAGAGATGGACTCCTTGATGCATAACCAGACTTGGGACTTAGTCAGGTTGCCTACAGGTAAAACTACATTGCAGAATAAATGGGTTTATAGGTTGAAGGAAGAAGATGGAGGAAAACAGAGGTACAAAGCTAGACTTGTGGTGAAGGGGTTTGCACAGAAGAAAGGTATTGATTTTGATGAAACATTTTCTCCTGTTGGTAAAATGACTTCAATCAGAACTATTTTAAGTCTTGTAGCAGCGGAAGATTTACATCTTGAACAATTAGATGTAAATACAGCATTTCTCCATGGATATTTGGAGGAAGAGATATACATGCAGCAGCCAGAAGGATATGAGGTCAAGGGGAAAGAAAAATTGGTGTGCAGGTTAAAGGAGAGGTTGTATTGCTTAAAACAGGCTCCAAGGCAGTGGTATCTAAAATTTGACAAGTTTATGTCTGAACAAGGTTATACTAGATGTCACTATGATCATTGTGTTTATCTAAAAAAGCAAAATGATGGCAACTATATTATATTTTTATTGTATGTAGATGACATGCTTGTTTCAGGGTATAACATGCAGGAAATAAATGTGCTCAAACAAAAATTGGCAAATTCATTTGCAATGAAGGATTTGGGAGCTGCAAAACAGATCCTTGGTATGATAATAACCAGAGATAGGAAAAATCAAAAATTAACATTGTCTCAGAATGAGTACATACAAAAGGTGTTGAAAATATTTAATATGCAGAATGAAAAACCAGCTAGTACACCTTTTTCTAGCCATTTCAAACTTAGTAAGGAGATGTGCCCAAAGACCCAAGAAGACATGGATTATATGTCTAAAGTTCCATATGCATCAGCAGTTGGAAGCTTAATGTATGCAATGGTCTGCACAAGGCCTGATATTGCACATGCAATGGGAGTTGTAAGCAGGTACATGAACAATCCAGGAAAAGAACATTGGATGGCAGTAAAATGGATTCTCAGATATTTGAGAGGTACCACAAATCAAGCATTATGCTTTGGTGGTTCAAACATTGCTCTACAGGGATATGTTGATGCAGATATGGTAGGTGATAGAGATAACAGGAGGAGCACCACAGGATATTTATTTACTGCAGGTGGAACAACTGTCAGTTGGGTTTCAAAAATCCAGAGTGTTGTTGCACTTTCAACAACAGAAGCAGAGTATGTTGTTGCTACAAAGGCTAGTAAAGAAATTATTTGGTTACAAAGGTTTATGGATGAATTAGGTAAGAATCATGATATGGGCACGTTATACAATGATAGCCAAAGTGCCATTCATCTTGAAAATAACTCAAAATTTCATTCCAGGACTAAACACATACATCTCAAGTACCATTTCATACGGTCAGTATTGGAAGATGGAGAGTTGAAGCTGGAAAAGATACACACTAGCCAGAATCATGCAGATATGCTAACAAAATTTGTAACCAGGAAGAAACTGAGAATGTGCTCAGTTTGAATTGGTCTTCAAGGATGACGATGAAGATGAGAAACAACCAGGTCCAAAGAGGAGTCATTGTCCAGCAAATGAAGCAGTGGTGGAGTTGCTACAATCAGTTTCCAAGTGGGATATTGTTGGGTGTGAAGCCTGATTATCTTGTTTACTTTGTATCACAGCATTCGACCCCTGTACCTTAAATGGGGCAGCAACGCCGCCTGTAATTAATCGTTGCCGTGGGGGGTCTAGGGGGGGGGGCCGGCAGCGACTTTATGGAGCCCCCCCCCTGGCAAGGGGTTTCGGGGGCAGCGCCCCCAAAGCTAAAAACAGATTTAAAATTGCCTTGTAAAAGTATAGTAATTTCTAGTCAATCTGGGCCGTTCATTAGGTGGATGATCTGATGGTAGAAGTTATGTTTAGTTTAGGGTTTTTTTCCCTAGAAGGAAACCCCTCTCTTTGTATGAGGTTATTGTATTGTAGCTATGTATTACATGTGTATTCTCTGAGCAGGAAATATATAGGGAGATTGTGAGAGAGAACAGAGGATATTACAACGGATCTGCTGTAGGTTTTGTCTCTTCAATTTTCTGGATAATAGAAAGGAAGGACTGGCTATTCGTGGTGGACGTAGCCCAAACTGGGTGAACCACATATATCTGTGTCTCTCTGGTTTTATGTGTTTTGTGTGCTTGTATTTTCTACATATTTTATGTGTTGCATTGCTCCATAATATATAATTTTCTAACATGACAGATACAATTCTTTTGGAAGCCATTGTTTTGTTAATTTTTTTCAATTTAATCCTTGACTTAGGAAAAACTAATTTAGGCATGTAGGAGCACCTCAGCAAGATTATTACAGTTTGTAGACTGATTTAAGAATTCAATTGGTCAATTATTACTCTCTATAATAAAAAACAGTCTCAGACCTTGGGAATCTTGTGAAAATAGGTCTAGGGTTTGCAGAAAAAAGGATTTTGGGAAGCTACAAGGATTTCTTTTAGGTCTGCAAAGATTTAAAATACTCAAATTGATCAAACTGAACTCTCTGTGTCAAACATAAATCTCAAGACCTCAGAATTTCTATGAAAGGAAGATTACAGTTTGCAAAAAAGGATAGGGAAGGCAATAGGCGCTTTTGGTTTGCTAAAACTCCTAAATTGAATCAATTAATTGAATTAATTCCTTATAGCTTTAAGGAACAAGTCTTTTCTTTGAGGAATACTTAGGAAAAATGAAGATTTCGGTTCGCGGAAGGGGTTTTGAGGTAACGAAGGTTCTCTAAAGCTCTTTTGGTCTTTATAGTGCTTCAATTCGTTTCTGCAATGTCTTTGGCAGCAAATTGGTTGAATTATGGTTGAATTGTTCTTAAAATGAGGTCGGAAAATATTCTTTTAGGTCATCAATGCTCCTTCTATGCGAATGATAACAGAAAGTGATAAAAAAGGCACAAAAGGGTGGTTATATGCCTTTTTTAACCAATAGTGATTAGCATTTAAAGAGCGGGGTTAATTCAAATAGCAAAGTGGTTTACGCAATGAATAGGAATACAATAAGTGTTTTTCACATTGGCAAAGGCGGTCGGGTGGTATAATCCTTGAGGATGCGATTGAATAGAAAATCACCACGTAGCCAGGATGGGAACTCCTAAAACAACAAATTTCGCAAGGTTGGGGTGTGGTTAAGGAATTTGTTATCGGGCGTGTGAAAATTATTACTAGCCATCGAATCTGATGGGTATAGATCTGACGTTTGGAAAATAGTAGTGAATTGGTCGGGGTTTCTGATAGGAAAGGCCCGCGAAAAGTCAATGCGGACGTTATCCGATATATCTATTAGTCAGGTTTATATGACAGTGGACCCGAAATATATGACATGTGGGGAAATTAAACCACATATTATATAAAAATAATGGGTTGGGAATAATATATATAAAGGAATTAATCTAAATACAGGATAAAGGTATTTTAGTGGATTTAATATATAAAGTCAAATGTTAATATGTGCAGGATTTATCATTAAGTTTTAATGTAAAAACGTATATCGACGAGGGATATTTGTAGTGGGGCTCGACATATAATTTAATCATTTAAACTTAGGATAAAGGTTTTTTTAGGGGTTTTTGGTGTAATTTGAATAAAGGGAAATTAGTAAAGGTATTTTTTACTTTTCCAAAGATAAAATGTGTTTTAAACTAAGGAAAAGGGGTTTTGTACGAAAAAAATGAGAGACTAATGGGGAAAGAATAAAAATGAAGGGGAAGGGGTATTTTTACAAGGGAAATGATTTTGTAGGAAGTTAGTAAATGAAATGATCAATTTCCTGCTATCCTTGCCTTGTGAAAACTGCTTCTACCTACCCAACAGCTTACCCTAATATATTTTTTTTTCATTTACATGGGTGCATTTGAGCTTGTAGACCCTTATTCATTTTTCTTTTAACAACAAACTATCTAATTCTTTCCTTATTTCTTCCAAGGGCTCAAATTAAACTATTGAGCTCCTTATTATTCTCTACCTAACTATTGATCTGGCAAGATTAAACAGTTTGGCTAGATCTTTATTCTCTATCTATTACCAATAAATTTAAAGCATGAAAGGCCAAGATTAAGTAGGTTGACCTTCATGGATTGTGGCATTTTTAACAAGTTGCATACAATATTATTTTGCAAAGAGAAGTAAAAAGTAGTGGCACTTGAATTTGCATCACTTTCATGATCTATTTTATCTATTTTTTTGTTGGGGTTCATTTTTTATTCTTTTTTATCTTTTTTCTTTCAAGTCCTTTGATTTTTCTTTTTAGAACTTTTACCCTCTTTACATTTTTTTATTTTTTAATAAGGGAAAACAATTTTTCAGAAAGAAAAGTATGTACATATTACAAGACTAATCAAATTCAATTCAAAATTATGAATCCTATTATTATAGAAGCCTAACAGTGGCTCCACATGGGGATGGCATTTCCTGGTGAAATGTCAAGAAATTTAAAATCAGTAACCTTGAATTTTGACTGTGCTTTTTCCTTGGAACTGTTTTCTAGCTCTGCATTATTTATAATTATGATATTTTGTCTTTCAAAGATTAGGGCCTTCTCTCCAGGCTTCAAATTTGTAAGAAAAACATCCAATCCAATCTAAACTCTACAATGTTATGTACAATGAGCAAAGTAAATAAAGTGAACTACTGTTATTCTGGGGAATAGTAATGCTTCATCATTCTACCATTGATAGGTCCACCTGGTAGATCTAATCCATCCAAATCCTTCAAAAAGAATGCATTGTTACCTCTATAACCATAAATGACATAGGGACCTTTCCATAGGAAATCAAATTTACTGTGTTTACCTTTCTCTTCTTTCCTGGAATCCCACTTAAGAACTTTGTCACCTACATAAAAATCATCTTCTTTAGTCTTATTTTCAAATATCTTTTTAATCTTATCTTGGACAACTTGAGACTTGAGATATACTTCCTCCCTTGTTTGCTACAAGTGTATGGTTTGATTTATCCTTCTTTGGATATCATTGGTTTCTACCTGCAATTCTTGGATCATATTCATCATTGGTACTCCTAAAGAGGATGGAAAAGCAACATCCATCCCATATACAATATGATATGGGGATGTACCAATGGAATTATTTGTGGTGATTCTTTCTGCCCATAAGGCATTAACTAACCTTTTGTTCCCGGTATTTTTATTGTCTTCTACTATTTTCTAGATGATATTAACAAGGCTTTTATTGGAGGATACAGCAAGACCATTACCTTGAGGGTAATAAGCAGTGGAATGGCCAAGGGTAATGTGGTATTTATTACAGAAGTCAATCATCTTTTTAGACTTGAAAGCAGCTGCATTATTAGTAATGAGATTTTGGGGGCATCCAAATCTAGATAGTATATTTTTTTTTCTAAGAATGAGATTATGACAGTATCAATGGCTTGCCTGGAAGGAATGGATTCTATACAGTTAGTGAAATAGTTTGTGGCTGACAAAATCCATTTGTGTTGGGCTGAGGATGGTGGGTGAATTTCACCAATGAACTCTAAACCCCATTTCTAAAAAGGAATTTCTATGGAGATGGGTAAAAGGGGTAAAGGTAATAGCTTTTTCTTCCCTTCAAAGATTTTGAATTTGTGATGGGAGGTCACATAATTTTTCACATCTACAAAAAGTGTAGGCCAGTAAAAACCATCTCTCAAGATTTTATCTGCAGTTGAATTCCAGTAAAGGTATCCTCCACAGTCACCTACATGAAATTCTTCCATAACTTTATCAGCTTCATCTTTAAGCGAACAATTCAAAAAAATGCCACCATGATGTTTCCAAAACAGTTCATTATATATGGTACTAAATTTCATTGCCTTTAATTTTAAAAATATAGCTTTAATTCTTAACAATCCAGGAGGAATTTGCAAATTTAGTAATACAAATATGATATCTGCATACCATGGTGAATCTGAAAAGGCTTCATTGATCTATGGAGTCGTTATCTCTTCCTAATCATCTAATTGGGCAATAAAATTTATATCTAAAGCACGATAGTTTTAGTTGGCTAAACCTTGACCTTTAATGAGTTTGGTGGGCTTAATTTCTATGTCATATTTCAAAATGGTGGCAATCCATTTGCCTCTTTTACTATCAAGCCCATTTTGAGTTAGAATTTCCTTCACTACAGAATTTGGAACATAAGCTATGATGTGTGAATACAATATGTACACTCTAAAGTCTTTGATAGCATTCACTAATGCTAGTACCTGCTTTTCCATTATGTTATACTTTAAAGTGGCATCTCTGAGTGATTTGCTGAAAAAAGCAATGGGTTGCTCATAGCCCTGATCATTTTTCTGCAGTAAAACTATAGAAATAGTATGTTCTGAACCAAAAGAAAAAATAATTAAATCTTTTTTGAAATCAGGACTTATGAGGACTGGTGTTTTTGTAAGGGCTTGTTTGATTGATTCAAATGATTTTTTAGACTCTACGGTCCATTTAAGTGCTGTGTCTTTTTTCAACATGTTATTAAGTTCTCTAATTATTTATGCTAAGTTTTAAATGAATCTTCTAAGAAAATTGATTTTACCTAAGAAACCCTGCAATTCCTTAATATTCCTAGGATGGCTTATGTTCAAAATGGCCTCTATTCTGGCTGGGTCTATCCTATTTCCTTCTTTTGATATAATATGCCCTAATATTTTTCCTTCTTCAAGTCCAAAGAGAGTCTTTTTGGGATTCAAAGAAATGCCAAATTTCTTGCATTTGATAAACACTTGTCTTAGATGATCTAGATGTTCATTATTAGTTTTTGAAAATACAGTTATATCATCTAGATAGATTACAAGAAATTCATGAATTTCCTTGGAAAAATCTATATCCATTGCTCTCTGGAAAGTGGCTTCTACATTCATTAATCCAAAAGGCATTTTAAAATACATGAAAGTACCACAAGGAGTGGTAAATGCAGTCTTTGGTTGGTATTATGGCTGAACTAAAATCTGGTTATACCCAGAGAATCCATCTAGCAATGAAATCATGGATGAACCAACCACCCTCTATATAATATGGTCCATATTGGGGAGAGGGTAGTTATCTTTTAGGGACACCTTATTTAAATTCCGTAAATCAACACAAAGTCTGATTTCCCTTGTTTTCTTCCTAGTGGGAAATAGGTTTGAAACCCAATCAGAATATCTGATAGGTGCAATTATATAGGCTTCCTACATTCTCTTTACCTCTTTTTTAATTAAAGGCATTAAGACTAGATTGATTCTTTTAAGATTATGTTTGAAAGGTTTTTGATCTTATTTTATAGATATTTTGTGTTGTATTATGCTAGTGTCATAAGATTTTAAGTCTTTATAACTCCATGCAAATACATCCTGAAATTATTTCAACAGAGCTATGTATTTCAATTTTTCTTCTTGAGGTAGGTATTTTGAAATTTGGATGAGTTTAGGCCTTTGTTCTGTTCCTATATTGCATTCTTCTATATCTGATCTTAATGGTTCCATTTTTGGTTTTCTTACAATGTCATTTGAATCAAAAATATCTTCTAATGGGACTAATCCCTTAGGTAAAAAGTTGTTTTTAAGGTTTAAAATGTCAGAATCATCATTTGCTAATTCTTCTATTTCTACCTTTTCTAGTTTATTAATTTTTTATTGAGTGAATTTAGTGGGTTTAGTGAAATCTAATTTATTTACATCTATCTCACTGTCTATTTTATCATCTACTATACAGTCTATGTCTATGTTACAATTCTAAAATTCTCCCTTAGCATTCATGAAATGATAGATTTGTTCATCCTGAGAAAATATCTACCAATATTTTATATTATCTAGTATAGTAGGCCTGTGTTTTACCTCTGATGTATATTGATGATTTGGTTGAAAAGGCAGATTACAAGTACTAGCAAAAGTTGCTAAACTGGTGTGCTTGTATGTTCTGTTTTCTAAGAATTACAGCAATGCCACATTCAAGAAATTATTTGAACAAATCTATAATTGTTTCTATATATTGTCTTAATCTAGGATTATATACAGAATATTCTCCTCTAATTTGTTTCACAATTAAATTAGAGTCTCCCATGTTAGAAATTCTTTTGACTCCTAAATTTCTAACAGTATGTAGTGCTAAAATCAGAGCTTGATACTCTGCTATGTTGTTTGTAAATTTGAAGTTTAATCTAAAGGAATTACCTTTAGAATGGTTATTTCCCATGTTTTGAATCCAAACTACTGCTCTTGCTCCTAATTTTTTCACTGATCCATCAAAATCTAGGTGCCACATTTATTCATGAAATATATTTTCACTGTCTGGGTATTTCTTTTCCTGTTTTAATTATGTGTTGTTCTCTATACCGGAATCAGAATTACATAAAATGAAAGAATCCATATTAGTAGATGTAGAATAAATAGAATAGTTTTGAGGTCTTTCTACACTACTAACCATGCTATTCATTAATGTCTCTCTGTAAAGTTTCTTGGGTTGACCAAATACTGAAATAGTGGTAGAATACATGTCTATTTGTAGAGATCCCTGCAGCTTTTCTCCCCATGAGCGAGATAACATCATTCCATACTTAAGAGGGATATCAGCTACTACAATATCCATGACTATAATTTTTCCAGGGTATTGGATTAGATTAGCACATAAATCTTTGATTAAGCCTAGACATTTCACCTTACTGGAATCAAATGAGAAAATATCTTTATAAGGTCTAGTGATGTCTAAATTAAAAGTTTCCATAATGGCTTTTGGAATTAAATTATGTGAAGCTCCTGAATCTAGCATAACATTATGTAAAATTTGATCATGAATAGTCAAGCTAATGTAGAAAGGAGGAACTCCTCCTTCTTGGTGTTTTCCATTTACCTCAGGACCAAAAATTAGTTCTAGTTGGTCATCACTCAAATTAATAGATTCTTCTCCTTAATTTATGTTTAATGTGTCAATGATATGTGATTTGTATTAATCATGCTTTACCAATTCTGTTAAAGGAATTGGTATCCTCAGTTTGGAAATTTCAGTTTGGATGTTGAATGGTGCTTGTGATTTATCTAACTGAAATATTTTTTCTTTTATAACTACAGTTTGGGTATGTTTCTCTTCTTTTTCTACAGTTGTTTTTTTCATTTTTTGTTTGTGTTTCCACTTTTTTACTGCTTTTTATCTTCTTTTCAGGGATAGTTTGAGTTGCAGTAGTAATTTTGGCAGTTTTGGAAGTTTCAACAACTGTTTTGGCAGCAATTGTTTTAGGATCAGCTGATTTTGGATCAGCAGTAGATGTTTTTGGATCTGAACTTGTTGTTTTTGCAGAAGTTGGTGTGTTAGCAGCAGAGAATTTTTGAGGATCAGCTAATGGTTGAACATCAATATCTGTAATGTCAACAATTTTAGGACTAGGTGTAATTTTAGGACTAGAAATTTTCTGATTAGGATTTGAATTTTTCTGATTTGAACTATAGTTTTGTTGGATTTCCCTAATGAGAATTTGCAGTACTTTGGCTGTATGAACTTCTACTATTTTCCTTTTTTTATTTTGGGCAGATTTCTTAGTAGGGGCTTCTACATTTTTCTTTCTCCTAAGGTTATATTGCTTATGAACTTCATTAATAGTAAACTCATAACCTTTCCTGTAATCAAAAGACTTGCCAGATTCTAATTGTAATTGTTGTAGTTCATATAATAAATGTTCTTCTTGTGTAAGAAAAATGGTATTATCATCATTAATGCACAATAGATTAATCTGAGTTTCTTCATCATCTTCATTTGGGTGATAACTTTCAGCATAGTTCTCTTGGAAAGGTGGTATTATTGTTTGATCAAGTGTTGATTCTCTAGATTTACCAGTGTTGGTGTTTTTCCTGAAATTGGGATTTCTTATTTGAGGGCCTTGTTGTTGGTTATCTCACTGTGGCTTCCTTTCCATATTATCTAATCTATCCATCATTATTTCTAATTTTTTTTCTAAGTTATATATTTTTCTATCTGATGTAGATGTTTCCTCTTTTATTGTCACTCTTCTTTCATTACTCAATCTAGATTTTTTGGCTAACAGATTTGCTTCTACACTCACACCATTAATTTGCATATGCTCTAAGAATTCTAGGTTTCTCTCTCTCAATTGGTAAGCCATATCAGTATCAAATCCATCAGGGAATTTGATCAGGGCAGAGCCTGGAGGAGGCTTAAGATTGGCTGGGATTGCATTGTAAACATCGTTATATCTTGTACAATAGTCCTGAACTGTTTCATTAGGTGCTCTTTTTATGTTTTCAAATTCAGACAAAATTTGTAACAGATTCTTATTTTTCTCCCATCTGTTAAGAAACATCCTATGGAAAGCAGCTAAATCAACAATACTACCAGCAGGTAAACTTTTAAACCATTTCTTTACATCACTAGCTAAAGTTTTAGAAAAAAATCTGATTTGAACATCGGCTTCATCTATTTCATGTAGCTCAAAGTAATCCATCATTTTTTTAACATGTTGCTGGGAAGTGTAATGACTAGTACCATCAAATGAAAGATTTTTCTTTGGTAATCTTGGGGCATGGCATGTAGAGGAGCTTGTAGGACCAATGGGGCATATCTGGCAACCATGGCTTGGATTCTAGCTGGAATAGGAGGTGAGTTTTAAGTTCTTGGTGATGAGGTTGAAGTACTTGAAGATATAGTTGGGATGCTAGAAGAGGTGCTTGGAAATGTGGTTGATGTGCTTGAAAATGCAGCAGCAGTGCTAGAGGATGAACTTGCAGTATTTTGGGTTGGAAATAAAACTCTAGGTTGAAGTGGAAGTTTAGGAATTAAGGATTCTGTGGAATGGAGTGTGGTGGAAATAATAGATGAGGTGGTACTAAAAAAGTATTAACCTACAGATTCTAAATAAGTAGTATCTAAATGACTGGTAGAAGGCTTAGGGGTATAGGCAGATAAAGGATTCAATTCAGCTAAATGTTGAAAATAAGTTTCATCAATTTCCTTCATCAAAGTTGCAGTTAAAGCATCATGTTTATCATAAACTTCTAGGGATTTTTCGTCTGAATCAAGTGAAATAGTTTCCTTCTTACTTTAAATAAATGAAATGAACTCAGGATCTATTACATTATTATGTATGCCACTTTCTGATTTAGTTTTAACAAATATTGCTCAAAAGCTAAATCAAATTCAATTTCTTGTAAACTTGATAATTTATTGGGAAGAGAATTTTCTTGATCAATGAATTTGTATTTCCTAAACTTTCTACAATTTTGTTTTTATTTAAAATTATACTAGGATTATCTACTATGACAACAGGTTCTAGATCTGGATTAGACCTGGTATAGTAGACTCTTCTGGAAGCCAGAATTTCAATTTTTTATGAAAATTTTACTTAACAATCCTTTAAAACAATCTTAAGGTGAAAAGATAAGTAAAAGTATTTCTTTTAAGATTAATTTTAAACACTGAGGATTGGCGAGTCCCCAGTATGGTCGCCAGGATGTTATCACTCCAATAATTCTCAAATGGTTGCTTATTTTTTGGTTTAAAGAATATTAGAGGTAACCATAAACCTACTTTTAAGCCTTAGGATCTAGCCTTCCTAATACTCAGAGAGGGCTCTCTCTATATGACTTATCTTTGTTGATTTTAGGCTAGTTATGTAGGATTACTTGGGATTTGATTTTTGGATTTGGTTTGGTGGTGAAATCACTTACTCAAATGGATAGATGTAGGTCTTTATTCCATTGGGCTAATGGATTCAAACTGTCAAACAGCAAAAGGAAGCTCAAGGTTCTAAAGGGAACTATTGACAAGGCAAGATAGTTTAGTCATTTTAGATCCTTAGGCTAATAGTGAAAATGGTTTCAATCAGGGTAAGAGAGAAATTAAGGGTTCTCAAATCCGAATAATGGGTGAAAAGACATAGGTCAATCGAAATAAGGGAGAAATTAAGAATCCCCTAATCTATATTTTAAAAGAAAAACATATAAATGATAAACAGTTCAAGACAGAGTGTAATTAAACATATTATGTAATAACATTCCAGTTATATCATTTAGATTAAGCAAACATATGAGCATGTGAAAACTTCATAAAGAAAAAATTGAACAAGTATAAATTACTTCATTGTAATGGCCCAACACATGAATCATGTAATATAATCTCTTTATTGCTTTAATCTAGTCTGCCGACTTTAAATTGGTACAATCACCCTTAGGTTCTAGAATAGTACAACTATAGAAATGTTCAGCAATTCATCCAAACTTAATACTTCAAAATGAGAAGTATTTATACAAAAAATCTTACAAAATATCCTAAAACAAACTTAGAAATTATTCAAGGAAAAAGAAATATCTTCATTCAATAAGATAGAGACGGTTATCTAACTAATGCAAGTTGTCCCTGCTTTTATTGATTTGTTGTTTAATTGTTGATATTTTGCAGCTGATTTGTCTCTGATTGTTGCTTTCTCAACGAAGGTTGTAGTTAGGCAGTGAAGTGTCCTATATGCTGGCATATTTATCTCTATTTTGTAATTTATGATTTGACTTTAACTTTGACTTTAAATTGATACTCTTTCACTCTGATATTCTTTAACTTTTTACCTGTTGTTCTAATTTTCATCCTGGATGCTCTGTTTACCTTTAACTGCTCTGTTTTTACTGCAAACTGTTTTCACAGTAAATCATTCATCTTTTTCCAAAATTCTGCCTCTGGAAATTTGATCTTCATCATCCATATGAATATTTCATCTGCTTCTGTGTATTTTGAGAATGTAGGCTTGTTGACGAATAGGTGTTTTACCTCATGTTGCAGGTAAAAAAGGTTCTCAAGGCTTTTGCAAAGTACCTTCCCTATTGGAATACCTTACGTGGCTGAGTTATTAGCTTGCTCCTTAGCCACTCCTCTCATCTTCTTATCATAATTATTTTCCTTCATTAATCTGTCATGAATGACTAGTGTATTTGGAAGGCCTTTTTGTCTGAGAGTGTCAAACTTCATCATGAACCTTGTGATGGCAACTTCCATATTCTAGCATTTCTCTTCTAGCTTTATCATTAAGTTTCTTTTTGAAATTATTTTCCTGACTTCAAGAATTGTATCTGTCTTCTCAGTTATACCAATTTATTCCAATTCTTGTCTATTCTTTGAATTAAGAAATTTGATGATTTCATTTGCTTCTTCAGGTTTCCTGCCAAGTTCTTCTTTTATCTTCTAAATGGATTCTACTATTGCTTTGACTAAATCTTTTTGTTCATATATAACATGTATGGATGGCCAAGTATCATTGACAGATTCAATGATATTGTCCCATAGTTGTTGCTTGGCTTGTGTCATGGGTTATTTCAGTGTTAGATCTTTCTCTAACTTCTTCAATTTATCTGTCAACCTGTTTGATTTATATTCTTCATTCTTGTGCATAATATGTATTAGCTTCTTCTCATCCTCCAGACTTTTCAGTTGTTCTTTAAGTCTGTTAATTTCATTTGTTTGAGTAGACATGTCCTGCATTTCTTTAATTAACTTACTTGCTTCAACTGTAGGCTATACTGCTGTTGTTGAAGAATCTATTGCTGAAGTTTTTGATGAGGTGACAGGTAGCGATGTAGCCATTAGGACTGTACGAGACAAGGATTCTACTTGTGTAGAAGGTATAGCAGTAGTGACTACATGAATTACAGTGACAGGAACTTCTTCTCTGGCCTTTTTCTCCTGGACCAACTTGTCCATTTCATTCTCCATTTCCTTATCTGGGCAGTCAACTAAAGAATGAGATTCATCATTTCATATTTTTTATTTGCATCCTGTAACACTTCCTTTGCTTGAGGATGTTCAGTAGGAGGTAGTTTTAGTTTCTTCTTTAATGCCGCAATGTCTGCATTTTTATTCTTTATCAATTCATCTGCAACTTTTACATTATTAAGATCATATCCTACTTCAATAATCAAATCTTCCAGATATTTTATTTTTTTATCCTTAGCCTGTGAGGATGTGTTTTCCAATTTAAGCTGGTATTTGATGTTTCCAAGAGTGTTTTGCATCTTTTGTACACTCATGGCTTTATTTGTCATTGTGGAATAAATAATTTCACTAGCTTGTTTGTGAAATTCTATCTAATCAATAGGATGAAGATATTCTTCTTGAACTTCATATGATGACTTTTTGTAATCTATTGATGTTTTTGGATGCTTTACTTTAGGTTGCATGAAGTTCATATGTATTTTCCTATTTTTGTAGTCAAAAACAGAAAGCAATCTGCTTTGGTCACTGGGAGAATGTTTCCAATACTGGTTGTATGTATCGGTTTTCAAGGCTTCATTTTTCATCTTTATCTCTTTGTATTTCTTCACAATGACCATCTCCTTCTCTGCTGGTTTGCTGGATGAGGATACTTCAACACTATGTTTCTTATGAATCAGCTGAGTGTTTGAAGTTGAAGGTTGATGTGTTTCTTTAGCAACTGCAGGTGAAGAATTTCTTTTCACTACCGTTTCTATATCAATTACTTCTATTGTTTCCATTTCTTCATTAACAATATTTAATTTAGGCTTCTTCCTATACATCAATTTAAATTTGGTTTCAGTAGTTGTCTCTGAAGTGTATGATCCTTCTTCTCTAATTTTTTTAAATTTCTATCTTCTTGGGCTGGAGTCTACAAGATTTTACTAGCATCACCTTGCTTCTCTGTGTTTTTCAAGGTGTTATCCAACCATCCAGACTAGTTGGAGTATTTCTCAATGTCTAGTTTCTTCTCATGTACATAAGGAGTTAGTTTGCATTTAATCTCAATTTACTTATTACTCCTAAAGGATCATAATACTAGAGAAAAATTTTATTGAATTTAAACTCCTGCAAATAATTTTCGGCCTCTGGCCCTACATCTCTATTATTACAAATGAAAGGGCCAACCTAATTCTTTATTTTAAATTGTGTCTTCTTCTTAGCTGCCAAGAAATTGATTGCATCAAAATTAAGAATCTAACTGATATACTCAAGGGAAAATAACCTCATTGGTAGGTATTTAGGCAGCTTATATGGAATAAGATTTGATCCATATACCCTTATCTCTATATGGTTTTGATACAAGTACCAATCCCATGTCCTATTATGCTCTAACAATTGTAGGACCTTCTTAATTTCCTCATTGCTTCTTGGTTGCATGTCGCTGTTCAGCATATTGACCATAGGATGAATAAAAGAATCAATGAACTCTATGTAGGTGGATTGTGTAGAGTCTTTTCTGATAATTGGAGTCCAAAATATGACTGATTGTGGGTTACCTTCAACATCAACCTTTTGAAGGTTGATGGCGAATTTCTCAGACTGAAAGTACAGAAACATGTGGAATAGTACTGATGAATACTTGAAAACACCTTCATCAGGCATTTTGACTAACTATTCATGCATATTGTTAGCAAGGTACTGGTAAAAATTAAAAATGGTATCATGAGGCTGACCAAGTGTGAAACTGGATAGAAAACCTAATACTGCAACATCAACATGTTCATCAGTAAAATATCCCAGAATGGAAGACAGCATGGAGATGATATGTTTGGTTCTCTTATAAAAGATTGCAGATGGGTAAGGAGGATTTGTCTTAGGAGTTTCCACATATTATGGCATGAATATTTGGAATATCTGGAACCTCTTGGGGAAGTCCAGATTCAGGTATAGTTGTGTAAGAGCCTCAATGGACAAAGGGGTTTCATCTGGCCTAGATTGGATCTGCAACATTTGGTTGATTGAATCAGCTGTAATAGTAAACATAATTTCTTTTTCAAGGTTTATTATGGCTCTCTGGTTAGGGAAATAGCAATATTGACATAGTCTAATCAATTCTGGGCACTGGAAAGTTTGTGGGAGAACATAATTTGGCAAATTAGACTCCCAAATGAAAACCTCATCTGCTTAATCTATGGATTTGTCATGGCTCCAGAATTGGAGCTCAAGAAGATTAAATTATTTGATTATGCCATTAATTTTAAAATATTCGTCTGCCAAGGGAGTATGTTCTACATCTACAACTAGAGGTTGTAGGGGATTGACAGATACAATGCTTTTGGAAGCCATTGTTTTGTTAAATTTTTTCAATTTGATCTTTGACTTAGGAAAAGTTGATTTAGGCCTGTAGGAGCACCTCAAAAATATTATTACAGTTTACAGACTGATTTAAGAAGCCAATTGGTCAATTATTACTCTCTGTAATCAAAAACAGTCTCAGGCCTTGGGAATCCTGTGAAAATAGGTCCAGGGTTTGCAGAAAATAGGATTTTGGGAAGCTACAGGGATTTCTTTTAGGTCTGCAAAGGTTTAAACTGCTCAAATTGATCAAATTGTACTCTCTGTGTCAAAAAGAAATCTCAAGACCTCAGAATTTATATGAAAGGAAGATTAGGGTCTACAGAAAAGGATATGGAAGGCAATAGGCTCATTTGGTCTGCTAAAACTCCTAAATTGATTCAATTACTTGAATTAATTCCTTATAGCTTTAAGGAAAAATAAATATTTCGATTCGCAGAAGGGGTTCTGAGGCAACGAAGGTTCTCTGAAGCTTTTTTGGTCTTTATAATGCTTCAATTCATTTCTGCAATGTCTTTGGCAGCAAATTGGTTGAATTATGGTTGAATTATGCTTAAAATGAGGTCATCAACAATTATTTTAGGTTGGCAATGATCCTTCTGCGTGAATGATAAAAAAATTGATATCTGTATTTCTCTCTCTCTTCCTCCCTTAGGCCATTCCCTTGAGGGGCTTTTATACTCCCTCAAATTAGTTTTTTCAGTTGGGAACAGTTAGGCCATGGGCTAGGGTAGTTAAATTACAGGAACAACTGTAAACCCCGCCTCTAAAATGGGGAAATTATATATTTTTAAATGTTTAAAAATGCATACGTGGTTCTCTATGTATGGACTTGCGTGTATACGCGTAAAGTTTGGGCAGAGTCACGTATGGGTTTTAAGAAACTGTTTTTTGAGAAATATGTCCAAGTCTGAAGGGAAGGGTTGCCCAAGGTTAATGTATAAGTCATCAAGTTTATGATGGTGAAAAATGATGCTATAACATTTTGGATAGATATTGATTCTCTATCTATCCACATGAAATTTAAAGCATGGAAGGTCAATATTAAGCATTTTTACCTTCATGGATTGTGGCATTTTTAACAAGCTGCATACAATATTATTTTTCAAAGTGTAGTAAAATGTAGTGTCACTTGAATTTGCATCACTTTCATGATCTATTTTATCTCTTTTTTTTCGTGGTTCATTTTTTATTCTTTTTTATCTTTTTTCTTTCAATTCCTTTGATTTTTATTTATAGGACTTTTACCCTCTTTACATTTTTCGATTTTTTAATATGGGAAAAAAAATTTGCAGAAAGCAAAGTATGTACATATTACAAGACTAATGAAATTTAATTCAAAATTATGAATCCTATTATTATAGGACCCTAATAGTGGCTCCACATGGGGATGGCATTTCCTGGTGAAATGTCAAAAACTTTAAGATCAGTAACCTTGAATTTTGATTGTGCTTTTGTTGGGGAATTGTTTTCTGAGCTCTGCATTATTCATACTTATGATATTTTGTCTTTCAAATCTTAGGGCCTTCTCTCTAGGCTTCAAATTTGTAATAAAAACATCCAATCCAATCTAAGCTCTGCAATGTTATGTACAATGAGAAAAATAAATAAAGTGAACTACTGTTATTTTGGGGAATAGTAATGCTTCAACATTCTACCATTGATAGGTCCACCTGGTAGATCTGATCCATCCAACTCCTTCAAAAAGAATGTATTGTTAGCTCTGTAACCATACATGACATAAGGACCTTTCCATAGGAAATCAAATTTACCATGTTTACCTTTCTCTTCTCTCCTGGAATCCCACTTAAGAACTCTGTCACCTACGTAAAAATCATCGTCTTTAGTCTTCTTGTCAAATATCTTTTTAATCTTATCTAGGACAACTTGAGACTTGAGACAGACTTCCTCCCTGGTTTTCTACAAGTGTATGGTTTGATTTATCCTTCTCTGGATATCATTAGTTTCTTCCTGCAATTATTGGATCATATTCATCACTGGTACTCCTAAAGAGGATGGAAAAACAACATCATCCCATATACAAGCTAATAAGGGGATGTGCCAATGGACTTCTTTGTGGTGAGTATGTCTGCCCATAAGGCATTAACTAACATTTTATTCTAGGTCTTTTTGTTCTCTTCTAGTATTTTCTTGATGATATTAACAAGGCTTTTATTGGAGGATTCGGCAAGACCATTACCTTGAGGATAATAAGAAATGGAATGGCCAAGGGTAATATGGTATTTATTACAGAATTCAATCATATTTTTAGACTTCAAATCAATTTCATTATCAGTAATGAGATTTTGGGAGCATCCAAATCTAGACAGTATATTTTTTTCTAAGAATGAAATTAATGACAGTATCAGTGGTTTTCCTGGAAGGAATGGCTTCTATCCACTTAGTGAAATAGTATGTGGCTGTCAAAATTCATTTGTGTTGGGCTGAGGATGGTGGGTGAATTTCACCAATGAATTCTAAGCCCCATTGATGAAAAGGAATTTCTATGGAGATGGTTTGAGGGGTAAAGGTAACAGCTTTTTCTTCCCTTCAAATATTTGGCATTTGTGACAGGAGGTTACATACTTTTTCACATCTGGAAAAAGTGTAGCCCAGTAAAAACTAGCTGTCAAGATTTTATCTATAGTTGACTTCCAGTAAAGGTGTCCTCCATAGTCACCTGCATGAAATTCTTCCATAACTTTATCAACTTCATCTTTAAGCAAACAATTCAATAAAATTCCACCATGAACTTTCCAAAATAGTGCATTATCTATGATACAAAACTTCAGTGCCTTTAATTTAAAAAATCTAACTTTAGTTCTTGAAAATCCAGGAGGAGATTGTAAATTTAGTAATACAAATATGATAAATGCATACCAGGTGAATCTGAAAAGGCTTCACTGATCTTTGGATTTTCCATCTCTTCCTTATCAACTAATTGGGCAATAAAATTTATATCTAAAGCATAAAATTTTGAGTCAGCCATGAGTTTGGCTAAACCTTAACTTTTAATGAGTTTGGTGGGCTTAATTTCTATGTCATATTCCAAAATGGTGGCATTCCATTTGCCTCTTTTACCATCAGGCCCATTCTGAGTCAGAATGTCCTTCACTACTGAATTTGGAACATAAGCTATGATGTGTGAATACAAGATGTACACTCTAAAGTCTTTGATAGCCTTCACTAATGCTAGTACCTACTTTTCCATTATGTTATACTTTAAAGTGGCATCTCTAAGTGGTTTTCTGAAAAAATAAATAGGCTGCTCATAGCCCTGATCATTTTTATGCAATAAGACTGTAGCAATAGTATGTTCAGAAGCAAAAGAAAAAATAATGAAATCTTTTTTGAAATTAGGACTTATTAGGACTAGTATTTTTGTAAGGGCTTGTTTGATTGATTCAAATGATTTTTTAGCCTCTACAATCCATTTAAGTGTTGAGACTTTTCTAAACATGTTATTAAGTTCTCTAATTATTTCTGCTAAGTTTGAAATGAATCTTCTGAGAAAAATGATTTTACCTAAGAAAGCCTACAATTCCTTAATATTCCTAGGATGGCTTATGTTCAAAATGGCCTCTATTCTGGCTGGGTCTATCCTAATTCCTTCTTTTGATATAATATGCCCTAATATTTATCCTTCTTCAAGTCCAAAGAGAGTCTTTTTGGGATTCAAAGAAATTCCAAATTTCTTGCATTTGACAAACACTTGTCTCAGATGATCTAGATGTTCATTAGCATTTTTTGAAAATACAGTTATATCATCTAGACATATTACAATAAAGTCATGAATTTCCTTGGCAAAACCTATATACATTACTCTCAAGAAAGTGGCTCCTGCATTCATTAATCCAAAAGGCATTTTCAAATACATGAAATTACCCCAAGGATTAGTATATGTAGTCTTTGGTTAGTCTTCTGGCTGAACTAAAATCAGATTATACCCAGAGAATCCATCAAGAAATGAAATCCTGGATGAACCAACCACCCTCTATAGAATATGGTCCATCTTGGGGAGAGTGTAGTTATATTTTTGGGACACTTTATTTAAATTCTGGAAATCAACACAAAGTCCGATTTCCCCTATTTTCTTCCTAGTGGGAACTAGGTTTGAAACCCAATCAAAATACATCCATGAAATTATTTAAACAGAGCTATGTATTTCATTTTTTCTTCTTGAGGTAGGGCTTTTGAAAGTTTAATGAGTTTAGGCCTTTGTTTAGTTCCTATATTGCATTCTTCTATATCTGATCTTAATGTTTCCATCTTTGTTTTTCTTGCAACATCATTTGAATCAAAAAGATCTTCTAATGGGGCTAATCCCTTAGGTAAAAAGTTGTTTCTAAGGTTTAAAATGTCAAAATCATCATCTACTAATTATTCTATTTCTACCTTTTCTAGTTTATCTATTTCTACTTGAGTGAATTTAGTGGGTTTAGTGAAATATAAGTTATTTACATCTATCTTACTATCTATTTTATCATCTACTCTACAGTCTATGTCTATGTTACAATTTTGAAATTCTCCCTCAGCATTATTGAAACGATAGGTTTGTTCATCCTGAGAAAATATCTCCCAATATTTTAGATTATCTGGTATAGTAGGCCTGTGTTTTACCTCTATTGTATATTGATGATTTGGTTGAAAAGACAGATTACAAGTACTAGCAAAAGTTGCTAAACTATGTTCTTGTATGTTGTGTATTCTAGGAATTACAGCAAAGTCACATTCAAGCAATTCTTTGATCAAATATAAAATTGTTTCTCTATATTGGCTTAATCTAGGATTATATACAGAATATTCTCCTCTAATTTGTTTCACAATTAAATCAAAGTCTCCCATGATAGAAATTATTTTTCCTCCTAAATTTCAAACAATCTGCAATCCTAAAATCATAGTTTCATACTCTACCATGTTGTTTGTACATTTGAACTTTAATCTAAAGGCATGACCTTCAAAATGGTTGTTTTCCATGTTTTGAATCCAAACTTGTGCTCCTGCTCCTAATTTGTTCACTAATCCATCAAAATTTAGGTGCCACATTGATTCATGAAATATGTTTTCACTGTCTGGGTATTTCTTTTCATGTTTGAATTCTGTGTTGTTCTCTATACCAGAATCAGAATTACATAAAATGAAAGAATCCATATCAGTAGGTGTAGAATAAATAGGATAATTTTGAGGTCTTTCTACACTACTAACCATGTACTTCATTAATGTCTCTCTGTAAATTTTCTTGGGTTTACCAAATACTGAAATGGTGGCATAAGACATGTCTAGTTGTAGAGATCCCTGCATTTTTGCTCCCCATGAGCGAGATAAAAACATTCCATACTTAGGAGGGATATCAGCTACTACAATATCCATGACTATACTTTTTCCAGGGTATTGGACTAGAGTAGCACATAAATCTTTTATTAAGCCTAGACATTTCACCTTACTGGAATCAAATGAGAAAAGATCTTTATAAGGTCTAGTGATGTCTAAATTCAAAGTTTCCATAATGGCTTTTGGCATTAAATTATGTGAAGCTTCTGAATCTAGAATAGAATTATGTAAACTTTTATCATGAACATTCAAGCTAATGTAGAAAGAAGGAACTCCTCCTTCTTGGTGTTTTCCATTTACCTCAGGACCAAAAATTAGTTCTTGTTGGTCATCACTCAAATTAACGGAGTCATCTCCTTCATTTATGTTTAATGTGTCAGTGATATGTGATTTGTATAAATCATGCTTACCAATTCTGTTAAAGGAATTGGTATCTTCAGTTTGACAATTTCAGTTTGGATGTTGAATGGTACTTGTGATTTTCCTAACTGAATTATTTCTTCTTTTGTAACTGCAGTTTAGGTATGTTTCTATTCTTTTTATACAGTTGGTTTTTCATTTTATGTTTGTGTTTCCATTGTTTTACTACTTTTTATCTTCTTGGAAGTTTCGGCAACTATTTTGGCAGCAGTTTTTTTAGGATTAGCTGAATTTGAGTCAGCAACAGATGTTTTTGGGTCTAAAACTGTTGTTTTTGCATAATTTTTTTTTTTAGCAGCATCGTATTTTTGAGGATCAGCTGATGTTTGAACATCAATATCTGTAATGTCAACAATTTTAGGATTGGGTGAAATTTTAGGACGAGAAATTTTTTGAATAGGATTTGAATTTTTCTGATTTGAACTAGAGTTTTGTTAGGTTTCGCTAGGGAGAATTTGCAATACTTTGGTTATAGGAACTTCTATTGTTTTCTTTGCTTGATTTTGGGTATATTTCTTAGTAGGGGCTTCTACATATTTCTTTCTCCTAAGGTTATATTGCTTATGAACATCATTAATCGCAAACTCACAACCTTTCCTGTAATCAAAAGACTCACCAGATTCTAATTGTAATTGTTGTAGTTCATATAATTCATGTTCTTTTTGTGTAAGAAAAATGGTATTTTCATCATTCATTCCCATTATATTAATCTGAGTGTCTTCATCATCTTCTTTTTGGTGAGAACTTTCAGCATTGTTCTCTTGGAAAGGTGGTCTTATTGTTTGATCAGGAGTTGATTCTCTAGATTTACCAGTGTTGGTGTTTTTCCTGAAATTGGGATTTCTTATTTGAGGCCTTGTTGTTGGTTATCCAACTGTGGCTTCCTTTCCATATTATCTAATCTATCCATCATTATTTCTAATGTTTTTGCTAAGATATATGTTTTTCTATCTGATGTATATGTTTCCTCTTTTATTTTCACTCTTCTTTCATTTCTCAATCCAGCTTTCTTGGCTAACATATTTTCTTCTACACTTACAGCATTATTTTGCATCTTCTCTAAGGTTTTTGGGTTTATCTCTCTCAGTTGGTAAGCCATATTTGTATCAAATCCATCAGGGAATTTGATCAAGGCAGAGCCTGGAGGAGGTTTAATATTGGTAGGGATTGCATTGTAAATACGGTTATATCTTGTACAATAGTCCTCAAATGTTTCATTAGGTGCTCTTTTTATGTTTTAAAATTCAAACAAAATTTGTAATGGATTCTTATTTTTCTCCCATCTATTAAGAAACATCCTATGGAAAGCAACTAAATCAACAATACTACCAGCAGGTAAAACTTGAAACCATTTCTTTACATCACCAACTAAAGTTTGAGAAAAAATTCCCATTTGAACATCGGCTTCATCTATTTCATGCAGTTCAAAGTAATTTGTAATTTTATTAACTTGTTGCTGGGCAATGTAATGAATATTACCATCAAATTGAAATATTTTTATTTGGTAATCTTGGGGCATGGAATGTAGAGGAGCTTGTAGGACCAATGGGGCATATCTGGCAGCCATGGCTTGGATTCTAGCTAGACTAGGAAGCAAGTTTGAAGTACTTGGTGATGAGGTTGAAGTACTTGCAGATGTAGTTGGGATGCTAGAAGAGGTGCTTGGAAATGTGGTTGAAGTGCTTGAAAATGTAGCAGCAATGCTAGAGGATGAACTTGTGGTATTTTGGGTTGGAAATAAATCTCTAGGTTGAAGTGGAAGTTTATGAATGAAGGATTCTGTGGAATGGAGTGTGGTGGAAATAATAGATGAGGTGGTACTAAACAAGGATGAACCTACAGATTCTAAATGACTGGTATCTAAATTATTGGTAGAAGGCTTAGGGGTATAGGCAGATAAATCAGTCAATTCATCTGAATGTTAAAAATAATTTTGATCAATTTCCTTAATCAAAGTTGCAGTTAAGGCATTAAGTTTATCATAAACTTCTAGGGCTTTTTCATATTAATCAAGTGAAATAGTTTCCTTCTTACGTTCAATAAATGAAATGAAATCAGGATCTATTACACTATTATGTATGTCACTTTCTGATTTAGTTTTAAACAAAGATTTCTCAAAAGCTAAATCAAATTCAATGTCTTGTAAACTTGATAATTTATTGGGAAGAGAATTTTCTTCGATCAAAGAATTTTTATTTCCTAAACTTTCTACTTTTTTGTTTTTCTTTAAAATTCTATCAGAATTATCGACTATGACAACAGGTTCTAGATCTGGATTAGATTTGGTATAGTAGACTCTTTTGGAAGCCAGAATTTCAGTTTTTTTATGAAAATTTTACTTGACAACCCTTTAAAACAATCTGAAGGTGAAAAGATAAGTAAAAGTATTTATTTTAAGGTTAATTTTAAACACTGAGGATTGGTGAGTCCCCAATATGGTCGCCAGGATGTTATCACTCCAATAATTCTCAAAGGGTTGCTTATTTTTTGTTTTAAAGAATATTAGAGGTAGTCACAAACCTACTTTTAAGCCTTAGGATCTAGCCTTCCTAATGCTCACAGAGGGCTCTTTCTATATGATTTATCTTTATTGATTTTAGTTGATTTTAGGCTAGTTATGTAGGATTACTTGGGATTTGATTTTTGGATTTGGTTTGGTGGTGAAATCACTTACTCAGATGGATAGATGTAGGTATGTATTCCATTGGGATAATGGATTCAAAGTGTCAAACAGAAAAAGCAGGATCAAGGTTCTAAAGGGAAGTATCAACAGGGAAAGATAGTTTAGCCACTTCAGATCCTTAGGCCAATGGTGAAAATGGTTTCAATCGGGGTAAGAGAGCAATTAAGGGTTCTCAAATCCGGATAATGAGTGAAAATATAGAGGTAAATCGAAATAAGGGAGCAATTAAGAATTCCCTAATCTATATTTTGGAAGAAAAACATATAAATGATAAACAGTTCAAGGAAGAGTGTAATTAAACATATTTTGTAATAACATTCTAGTTATATCATTTAGATTAAGCAAACATGTGAGCATGTGAAAACTTCAGGAAGAAACAATTGAACAAGTATAATGTACTTCACTGTAATGGCCCAACACATGAATCCTGTAATATAATCTCTTTATTGCTTTAATCCAGTTTGCTGACTTGAAATTGGTACAATCACCCTTAGGTTCCAGAATATTCCAATTCATCCACACTCAATACTTCAAAATGAGAATTAATTTTAAAAAAACTCTTACAAAATATCCTAAAACAAACTTAGGAATTATTCAAGGCAAAATAAATATCTTCATGCAAGAAGATAGAGACAGTTATCTAACTAATGCAAGTTATCCCTGCTTTTATTGATTTGCTATTTAATTGTTGATATTTTGCTGTTGATTTGTCTATGATTATTGCTTGCTCAACGAAGGTTGAAGTTAGGCAGTGAAGTGTCCTCTATGCTAGCAACTTTATCTCTGTTTTGTAATTACTTATTTGACTTAAACTTTGACTTCAAACTGATACTCTTTGACTTTGATTCTCTTTAAATTCTTACCTATTGTTTTACTTTTCATCCCGGACGCTTTGTTTATCTTTGACTGCTCTGTTATACTACAAATTGTTTTCACAGTAAATCATTCATATTTTCCCAAAATTCTGCCTCTGGCAATTTGATCTTCATCATCCTTCTGAATATTTCATCTTCTTCTCTATATTTTGAGAATGTAGGCTTGTTGAAAAATAGGTGTTTTACCTCATGTTGCAGGTAAAAAAGGTTCTTAAGGCTTTTGTAAAGTACCTTCCCTGTTGGAATACCTTGCATGGTTGAGTTATTAGCTTGCTCCTTAGCCACTTCTCTCATCTTCTTATCATAATCATCTTGCTTCATTAATTTGTCATGAATGACTAGTGGATTTGGAACGCCTTTTTGTCTGAGAGTGTCTAACTTCATCATGAACCTTGTGATGGAAACTTGGCATATTCTAGAATTTCTCTTCTAGCTATATCATTAAGTTTATTTTTGAAATTACTTTCAGTGACTTCAAGAATTGTATCTGTCCTGTCAGCTATACCAATTTCTTCCAATTCTTGTCTATTCTTTGAATTAAGAAATTTGATGATTTCATTTTCTTCTTCGGGTTTCTTGCCAAGTTCTTCTTTTTTATCTTATGAATGGCTTCTCCTACTGCTTTGACTAAATATTTTTGTTCATAGATAACCTGTATGGATGGCCAAGTATCATTGACAGATTCAATGATATTGGCCCATAGTTGTTGCTTGGTTTGTGTCATGGGTTCTTTCAGTATTAGATATTTCTCTAACTTCTTCAATTTCTCTGCTAACCTGTTTGATTTTTGTTCTTCATTCTTGTGCATAATTTGTATTAGCTTCTTCTCATCCTCCATAATTTTCAGCTATTCTTTAAGTCTGTTAATTCCATTTGTTTTAATAGACATGTCCTGCATTGCTTTAATTAACTTACTTGCTTCATTTGTAGTCTGTACTGATGTTGTTGAAGATTCCGTTGTTGAAGTTTTTGATGAGGTGATAAGTAGTTTTGTAGCCATTGGGACTATAGGAGCCAAGGATTCTGCTAGTGTAGAAGGTACAGCAGTAGTGACTACAGGAATTACAGTGACAGGAACTTCTTCTCAGGCCTTTTTCTCTTGGACCAACTTGTCCATTTCATTCTCTATTTCCTTTATCTGGGCAGTCAACTAAATAATAAGATTCATCATCTCATATTTTTTATTTTCATCCTATAACACTTCCTTTGCTTGAGGATGTTCAGTAGGAGGAAGTTTTAGTTGTTTCTTTAATGCATAAATGTCTGCATTTTTCTTCTTTATCAATTCATATGCAAATTTTACATTATTAGGATCATATCCTTCTTCAATAATCAAATCTTCTAGACATTTGATTATGTTATCCTTAGCCTATGAGGATGCCTTTTCCAATTTAAGATGATCTTTGATGTTTCCAAGAGATTTTTGCAGCTTTTATATACTCATGGATTTATTTTTCATTGTGGAATAAAGCATTTCACCAGCTTGTTTGTGAAATTCTATTTGATCAATAGGATGAATACCTTCTGCTTGAACTTCATATGACGACTCTTTCTAATTTGTTGATGTTTTGGGATGATTTACTTTAGGCTGCAGGAAGGTCATCTATATTTTCCTAGTTTTGTAGTCAAAAGCAGAAAGCAATATGCTTTTGTCACTAGGTGAATGCTTCCAATGTTGGTTGTATGTATCAGTTTTCAAGTCTTCATTTTTCATATTTATCTCTTTGTATTTCTGCATAATTTCCATCTCCTTCTTTGCTAGTTTGTTGGATGATAATACTACAACACTATGATGTTTTTGAATCAGTTGAGAGTTTGAAGTTGAAGGCTGATGTGTTTCTTTAGCAATTGCAGGTGGAGCATTGTTTTTCACAACTATTTCTATATCAATTACTTCTATTGTTTCCACTTCTTCATTAACAGGATTTAATTTATGCTTCTTCATGTACACCAATTTAAATTGGGTTTCAGTAGTTGTCTCTGGAGTGTATGATCCTTCTTCTCTGATTCTTTTTGAACTTCTATCTTCTTGGGCTGGAGTTTGCAAGATTTGACTTGTATCATCTTGCTTCTCTACCTTTGTCAAGGTGTTCTCCAACCATTCAAACTGGTTGGAGTATTTCTCAATGTCTGGTTTCATCTCATGTACATAAGGTGTTATTTTGCATTTAATTCTAAATTTACTTATTAATCCTAGAGGATCATAATACCACAGAAAAATTTTACTTAATTTAAACTCCTGCAAATATGTTTCAACCTCTGGACCTGCATCTCTATTATTACAAATGAAAGGGCCAACCTGATTCTTTATTTTAAATTGTGTCTTCTTCTTAGCTGTCAAGAAATTGATTGCATCAAAATTAAGAATCTGTCTGATATAATCAAGGGAAAATAACCTCATTGGGAGGTATTTAGGCAGCTTATATGGAATAATATTTGATCCATATACCCTTATCTCTATATGGTTTTGATACAAGTACCAATATCATGTCTTATGATGCTCTGACAATTGTAGGACCTTCTTAATTTCCTCATATATTCTTGGTTTCATGTTGTTGTTCAACATATTGACCATAGGATGAATAAAAGAATCAATGAACTCTATGTAGGTGGACTGTGTGGAGTCTTTTCTGATAATTGGAGTCCAAAATATGACTAATTGTGGGTTACCTTCAACATCAAGCTTTTGAAGGTTGATGGAAAATTTCTGCAATTGAAAGTACAAAAACATGTGGAATAGGACTGATGAATACTTGAAAACACCTTCTTCAGGCATTTTGACTAACTATTCATGCATATTGTCATAAAGGTACTGGGAAAAATTAAAACTCGTAGCAGGAGGCTGACAAAGTGTGAAAGTGGACAGAAAACCTAATACTGCAGCATCAACATGTTCATCTATAAAATATCCCAGAATGGAAGACAACATGGAGACGATATGTCTGGTTCTCTCAGAAAATATTGTAGATGGGTAAGGAGGATTTGTCTTAGGAGTTTCCACAGATGAAGAAATGAATGTTTGGAATATCTAGAACCTCTTGGGGAAGTCCAGATTTAGATATAGTTGTGTAAGAGCCTCAATGGACAAAGGGGTTTCATCTAGCCTGGATTGGATCTGCAGCATTTGGTTGATTAACTCAACTATAATAGTAAACATAATTTATTTTTCAGGGTTTATTATGGCTCTCTGGTCAGGGAAATAGCAATATTGACATATTCTAATCACTTATGGGCACTGGAAAGTTTGTGGGAGAACATACTTTAGAAAATTAGACTCCCAAATGAAAACCTCATCGACTTGACCTATGGATTTGTCATGGCTCCAACAGTGGCGCTCAAGAAGATTAAATTCTATGACTGTGTCATTAATTTTAAAATATTTGTCATCCAAGGGAGTATTTTCTATGTCTACAACTGGAGGTTGCAGAGGATTGACAAATAAAATGCTTTTGGAAGCCATTATTTTGTTAAATTTTTTCAATTTAATCTTTGAATTAGGAAAAACTGATTTAGGCCTGTAGGAGCACCTCATAAATATTATTGCAGTTTGCAGACTGATTTAAGAGGCCAATTGGTCAATTATTACTCTTTGTAATCAAAAACAGTCTCAGGCATTGGGAATCCTATGAAAATAGGTCCAGGGTTTGCAGAAAAAAGGATTTTGGGAAGCTACAGGAATTTCTTTTAGGTCTGCAAAGGTTTAACTTCTCAAATTGATCAAACTATACTCTCTGTGTCAAAAATCAATCTCAGGACCTTAGAATTTCTGTGAAAGGAATATTAGGGTCTGCAGAAAAGGATAAGGAAGGCAATAGGCACTTTTGATCTACTAAAACTCCTAAATTGATTCAATTACTTGAATTACTTCCTTATAGATTTAAGGAACAGGTCTTTTCTTTGAGGAATACCTGGGAAAAATGAATATTTCAGTTCGTAGAAGGGGTTCTGAGGCAACGGAGGTTCTCTAAAGATCTTCTGGTCTTTGTAGTGCTTCAATTCATTTATGCAATGTATTTGGCAGAAAATTGGTTGAATTATGGTTGAATTGTGCTTAAAATGAGGTCAGCGAAATTTCTTTTATGTTGTAAACGCTCCTTCTACACAAATGATAATAGAAAGTGATAAAAAATGCACAAAAGGGCCGTTATATGGCCGTTTTAACCAATAGTGATTAGAATTTAAATCGTGGGGTTAATTCAAATAGCAAAGTGGTTTCCACAACGGGGAGGAATACAATCAGTGGTTTTCACATTGGAAAAGGTGGTCGAATGGTATAATTCTTGAGGATGTGATTGAATAGAAAAGTGCCACGTAGCTAGGAGCGGAGTTCCTAAAACCGCACATTTCGCAAGGTTGGGGTGTAGCTAAATAATTTGCTATCAGGTGTGTGAAAAGGATTACTGGTCATCAGATCTGATGGGTATAGATCTGACATTTAGAAAATAGTAGTGAATTGGTCGAGGTTTCTAATAGGCGAGGCCCGGGAAAGTCAATGGAGACATTATGCAATATATCTATTGGTAGGGTTTATATGATAGTGGACCCGAAATATATGACATGTGGGGAAATTAAACCATAGATTACATAAAAATAATGGGTTGGGATAATATATATAAAGGAATTAATATAAATACGGGAAAAAGGTATTTTAAGGGATTTAATATATAAAGTCAAATGTTAATATGTGTGGGATTTATCATTAATTTTTAATGTAAAAGCTTATATCAGGGAGGGATATTTGTAGTGGGGCCCGACATATAACTTAATCATTTAAACCTAGGATAAAGGTTTTTTTAGGGGTTTTTGGTGTTTTTTGAATAAAGGGAAATTAGTAAAGGTATTTTTTACTTTTCCAAAGAAAAAATGTCTTTTAAACTAAGGAAAAGGGGTTTTTTAAGGAAAAAATGAGTGACTAATGGGGAAAGAATAAAAATGAAGGGGAAGGGGTATTTTTAGAAGGGAAATGATTTTGTAGGAAGTTAGTAAATGAAATGATCAATTTTCTACTATCCATGCCTTGTTAAAACTTCTTCTACCTACCCATCAGCTTACCCTAACATTTTTTCTTCATTTACATGGGTGCATTTGAGCTTGCAGACCCTTATTCATTTTTCTTTTAATAGCAAACTATCTAATTCTATCCTTATTTCTTCCAAGGGCTCAAATTAAACTGTTGAGCTCCCTCTTATTCTCTACCTAACTACTAATCTACCAAGATTAAACAGTTTGGCTAGATCTTTAATCTCTATCCATCAACATGAAATTTAAAGCATGAAAGGTCAAGATTAAGCAGTTTGAACTTCATGGATTGTGGCATTTTTAACAAGCTGCATACAATATTATTTTGCAAAGTGAAGTAAAAAGTAGTGGAATTTGAATTTGCATCACTTTCATGATCTATTTTATCTCTTTTTTTGTTGGGGTTCATTTTTTATTCTTTTTTATCTTTTTTCTTTCAAGTCCTTTGATTTTTCTTTTTAGGACTTTTACCCTCTTTACATTTTTTTATTTTTTAATATGGGAAAAAAATTTTGCAGAAAGAAAAGTATGTACATATTACAAGACTAATCAAAATCAATTAAAAATTATGAATCCTATTATTATAGGACCCTAAAAGTGGCTCCACATGGGGATGGCATTTCCTGGTGAAATTTCAAGAACTTTAAGATTAGTAACCTTGAATTTTGACTGTGTTTTTGCCTTGGAACTGTTTTCTGAGCTTTGAATTATTCATACTTATGATATTTTTTCTTTCAAAGCTTAGGGCCTTCTCTTTGGGCTTCAACTTTGTAAGAAAAACATACAATCCAATCTAAACTCTGCAATGTTATGTACAATGAGGAAAGTAAAGGAATAGTAATGCTTCAGCATTCTACCATTGATAGGTCCACCTGGCAGATCTGATCCATCCAACTCCTATAAAAATAATGCATCGTTGCCTCTGTAACCATAAATGACATAGGGTGCTTTCCATAGGAAATCAAATTTACCATGTTTACCTTTCTCTTCTCTCCTGGAATCCCACTTAAGAACTTTTTCACCTATGTAAAAATCATCATCTTTAGTCTTCTTGTCAAATATCTTTTTAATCTTATCTTGGAAAATTTGACACTTGAGATAGACTTCCTCCCTAGTTTTCTTCAAGTGTATGGTTTGATTTATCCTTCTCTAGATATCATTGGTTTCTACATGCAGTTCTTGGATCATCTGCATCACTAGTACTCCTCACGAGGATGGAAAAAAGGCATCCATCCCATATACAAGCTGATAAGGGTATGTACCAATGGACTTCTTTGTGGTGAGTCTGTCTGCCCATAAGGCATTAACTAACCTTTTGTTCCATGTCTTTTTATTGTCTTCTAGTAGTTTCTTGATGATATTAACGAGGCTTTTCTTGGAGGATTCAACAAGACCATTACCTTGAGGGTAATAAGCAGTGGAATGGCCAAGGGTAATGTGGTATTTATTACAAAATTCAATCATCTTTTTAGACTTGAAAGTAGCTGCATTATCAGTAATGAGATTTTGGGGGCATCCAAATCTAGACAGTATATTGTTTTTTAAGAATGAGATTATGACAGTATCAATGGCTTGCCTGGAAGGAATGACTTCTATCCACTTAGTGAAATAGTCTGTGGCTGTCAAAATCCATTTTTGTTGGGCTGAGGATGGTGGGTGAATTTCACCAATGAAGCCTAAACCCCATTGCTGAAAATGAATTTTTGTGGAGATGGGTTTAAGTGGTAAAGGTAACATATTTTTCTTCCTTTCAAATATTTGGCATTTGTGACAGGAGGTCACATACTTTTTCAAATCTGCAAAAAGTGTAGGCCAGTAAAAACCAGCTCTCAAGATTTTATCTGCAGTTGACTTCCAGTAAAGGTGTCCTCCAAAGTCACCTGCATGAAATTCTTTCATAACTTTATTATCTTCATATTTAAGCAAACAATGCAATAAAATTCCACCATGATCTTTCCAAAACAGTGCATTATCTATGATACAAAATTTCATTGCTTTTAATTTTAAAAATCTACCTTTAGTTCTTGACAATCCAGGAGGAGCTTGTAAATTTAGTAATAGAAATATGATATTTGCATACCATGGTGAACTGATCTGTGGAGTCACCATCTCTTCCTAATAATCTAATTGTGCAATAAAATTTATATCTAAAGCATGACAGTTTGATTCAACCATGAGTTTAGCTAAAGCTTGACCTTTAATGAGTTTGGTGGGCTTAATTTCTATGTCATATTCCAAAATGGTGGCAATCCATTTGTCTCTTTTACTATCAGGCCCATTCTAAGTCAGAATGTCCTTCACTATTGAATTTGGAACATAAGCTATGATGTGTGAATACAAGATGTACACTCTAAAGTGTTTGATAGCCTTCACGAATGCTAGTGCAGGCTTTTCCATTATGTTATACTTTAAAGTGGCATCTCTAAGTGATTTGCTGAAAAAATCAATGGTTTTCTCATAGCCGTGATCATTTATCTGCAGTAAGACTGCAGCAATAGTATGTTCTAAAGAAAAAGAAAAAATAATGAAATATTTTTTGAAATCGGGACTTATTAGGACTAGTGTTTTTGTAAGGGCTTGTTTGATTGATTCAAATGATTGTTTAGCCTCTACAATCCATTTAAGTGTTGAGTCTTTTTTCAACATGTTATTAAGTTCTCTAATTATTTCTACTAAGTTTGAAATGAATCTTCTAAGAAATTTGATTTTACATAAGAAGCCTACAATTCCTTAATATTCCTAGGATGGCTTATGTTCAAACTTTCCTCTATCCTAGCTAGGCCTATCCTAATTCTTTCTTTTGATATAATATGCCATAAAAAATTTCATTCTTCAAGTCCAAAGAGAGTCTTTTTGGGATTCAAAGAAATGCCAAATTTCCTGCATTTGATAAACACTTGTCTCAGATGATCTAGATGTTCATTATCAGTTTTTGAAAATATAGTTATATCATCTAGATAGATTACAAGAAAGTCATGAATTTCCTTGGCAAAAGCTATATCCATTGCTCTCTGGAAAGTGGATCTTGCATTCATTAATCCAAAAGGTATTTTCAAATACATGAAAGTACCCCAAGGAGTAGTAAATGCAGTCTTTGGTTGATCTTCTGGCTGAACTAAAATATGGTTATACCCAGAGAATCCATCAAGCAATGAAATCCTGGATGAACCAACCACCCTCTATAGAATATGGTCCATCTTGGGGAGAGGGTAGTTACCTTTTAGGGAGACCTTATTTAAATTCCAAAAATCAACACAAAGTTTGATTTCCCTTATTTTCTTCCTAGTGGGAACTAGGTTTGAAACCAAATTAGAATATCTGATAGGTGAAATTATCTGGGCTTCATACATTCTCTTTAAATATTTTTCAATTAAAGGCATTAAGACTGAATTGATTCTTCTAAGCTTCTGTTTCAAAGGTTTTTGATCTTCTTTTACAAGTATTTTGTGTTGTATTATTCTAGTGTCATAAGATTTTAAGTCTTCATAACTCCATGCAAATACATCCTGAAATTATTTAAACAGAGTTATGTATTTCAATTTTTCTTCTTGAGGTAGGGCTTTTGAAAGTTTGATGAGTTTAGGCCTTTGTTATATTCCTATATTTCATTCTTCTTTATCTGATCTTAATGGTTCCATCTTTGGTTTTCTTGCAACGTCATTTGAATCAAAAATATCTTCTAATGGGGCTAATCCCTTAGGTAAAAAGTTGTTTTTAAGTTTTAAAATCCGAGAATCATCATCAGCTAATTCTTCTATTTCTACATTTTCTAGTTTATCTATTTCTACTTGAGTGAATATAGTGGGTTTAGTGAAATATAAGTTATTTACATCTATCTCACTGTCTATTTTATCATCTACTGTACAGTATTTGTCTCTGTTACAATTCTAAAATTCTCCCTCAGCATTCATGAAATGATAGATTTGTTCATCCTGAGAAAATATCTGCCAATAATTTTGATTATCTGGTATATTAGGCCTGTGTTTTACCTCTGTTGTATATTGATGATTTGGTTGAAAAGGCATATTACAGGTACTAGAAAAAGTTGCTAACCTGTTTCCTTGTATGTTATGTTTTCTAGGAATTACAGCAAAGTCACATTCAAGCAATTCTTTGATCAGATCTAAGACTATTTCTCTATATTGGCTTAATCTAGGATTATATACAGAATATTCTCCTCTAATTTGTTTCACAATTAAATTAGAGTCTCTCGTGATAGATGTTGAGATTGCAACAAGATGATGAGCTTAGTGGAAAGAATTCGCCTTCACTAAGTGGGCCCGCAGGCTATTTTTGGCGCAAGTCTATTTTTAGACTATGTCTATTTTTAGACATGTCGATCATGTTCTATGAGTTGCAGGATGTTATTTGTGGATGGCTGGTCAAGTCGGAAAAAATAGATGGACTTCTATTTTTAGACATATTGGGCAGAATCTATTTTTAGATTGCTAGTTTAAATATAGATATGTCGAATATTATTAGCTCTTAATATTAAGACTATAAACATTATCTTATTCTCTTGGAGCACTTCAGTTAAGTGCACAAATGTGGCACAGGAGCTGATAGAAAGAATTACGCTATTCCTGAGGGTTAAGTGGAGCTATTGCATGGATACTTCAGTTATAACTCATGTGACAGAGTTTGGTGGAGTTATTGAGCTAGTTGATGGAGTTGTGTTCAGTTTAACTTAGTTAAACATAGTTGAGCTAGTTTTATCTAGTCTAACTGATTCATACACTAGTGAGAGTGGTGTGAATTAATTATTAATTAATTCACTAATTATTAGCTCATTAATCAACTAAAGAATACATCAGTTAACTACAGTGCATGGACAGTTTCAGTGGAGACCAGTGAAGAGGTAGGTGAAAGAGCAGTGTGACTATCAGTTGTGACTATATTGTTGCATGATTTGCAACAACTAGTGATTGGAGATGAAAATGAGGATTGCGTGAGCAAGGCTGGACCAATTCTATTTCATTCAGAGCCATTCTTCAGCAGTGATTTCGCAGTAGAGGCAGGCTATCAGGTGGCAGAGATTGGAGCATGTGATTTGCTAGATCGGGTTGATTAGTGTGTAGAAATTGGAGATTGTACTGAGAGCTTGTGAGGAGATTTTTATAATGATTTTTACCTGATATCTATGACATATAATATACAGATAGTTGGGGGTTTTAGCTTTAAGCTTTCCCATAAAATAGTGTGTTCATATGTGTGATTGTTTATGGTTTTAATGTGCGCATGCGATTATTTTTATTTCCGCAATTAATGATCAATGGTAGAAGACATTTTTTATTGTGCATGAAGTTAAAATTCTGTGTGATCAGGAGAATCTTGGTGAATAATATATCAGTTATTGAAATTTCTACAATAGAAATTCTTTTTCCTCCTAAATTTCTAACAATCTACAGTCCTAAAATCAAATCTTCATAATCTACCATGGTTTTTGTACATTTGAAGTTTAATCTAAAGGCATGATCTTCAAAATTATTTTTTTCCATGTTTTGAATCCAAATTGCTGCTCCTACTCCTAATTTTTTCACTGATCCATCAAAATCTAGGTGCCACATTGATTCATGAAAAATGTTTTCACTGTCTGGGTATTTCTTTTCTTGTTTTAATTTTGTGTTGTTCTCTATACCAAAATTAGAATTACATAAAATGAAAGAATCCATATTAGTAGGTTTAGAATAAATAGGATAATTTTGAGGCCTTTCTACACTACTAACCATGTACTTCATTAATGTATCTCTGTAAAGTTTCTTGGGTTGACCAAATACTAAAATAGTGGCATAATATGTCGTGGTTCCTGTGTTTTGGCAAGTTTGGAAATACCAAAAGACAAGAAAACATAAAACCACTTTGGGATCTCAGGATCTATCCCTCCTGGATCTAGAGAGGGATATCTCTATAAAGGTAAAGAAATATATATCTTTGAAGTTCAATTGTAAGGTATTAGGCTAGTTATAGGGCACAAGGGTTGTTGTTTTGTTTGTTTTTTTTTTGTTTGGTTGGGAAACATGAAAGAAGGGTTAAATGTAAGACAAAGAAGTGAGCTAAGAAGGATTTTTGGCAATGGGGAGATAATTCAAAGAAAACTCAAGTCCATTGGACAATGGGGTCATAAAAGGGTTTACTTGCAATTCAATATCCAAGGCTTTCAAATGGACTAGTCATCTAAAACAGAGGATCTCTAAAGATGATAGTATGGGATGAAACAATAAGGAAATGAAGTTGAATGACAAGGAAACCTTCCAAGGTGACCACTTAGGAGCAAATCTAGGGACAGGGCATGCCTTAAATGTATATAATCAAACTCCTATGAGGCTAACTCTTCAAACAATATAAAACATTTAAGATTTGACACAAAGTGAAGCCTAGATCAGAGAAAAACCTTTAACTTTCAATTATTTTGACATTCAACTTAAGGGATCTTAGAAAATCTAGACTGTTGGAAAAGGACCCTAGTGAGACAGGATCAACTCTGAATCTCCCAGTATCCCAATTATTTCAGCTAAAACTAGACAAGAACATCTAAAAACAAACTCTAAATTCATACATCAGTAAGAAGGGAGAACCAACTACTAAACTAGTTAAATTATATTGAATTTGTTCTTGGATACACAATTAGTAGAAAACATAAAAGATAAGAAGAGCAGGAAGCATTAGGGTACTTTACAGTAGTATATCCTAAGCTATATTACTGATTCCTATCAGAGAAATGAAATATGATGAATAATAGAGGGAAAACATTAGCAAAGATAGAACACATCACCACTGATTTAGATTAGGATCCAATGAGCATGCTTGTCATATTAAAGAGCAACACTAGTCACATACATCATTGTCCAACAGCTTGATATCAGTCTGAAATCATCTCCCAGCCTATTTTACAACTAATACACATAGAACTCTATCTCAAAGAAACAGCTTACAATCCACAGCTAACCAACCAAAAACATGTATTTCTCATGAGTTCTTATAGCTGAAAGTGTGGCAGTAGAGGTAGATAGAACTTTAAATGAATCATTAAAACAAAGAAAGAAGAGTGCTTGAGGCCCATTCTATTTTAATATCCCATATTGACTTTCAGTACTTTTTGGATAAATAAGTGGTCTTCAACAGGCTAATAATAACTCCAGAGGTATGTTTCTGAGGTACCTTCTGGCTGTTTGTACTCTGTTTGTACACTGGGACAAGTAAGGTAGATAAATGACTTTCAGGCCTTCCATACTTTGCAACTAATGCTCTGGAAATCTTAGGACCTCTGTCAAGGTGGTGATCTTCTTAGGAACTCGATGGAGAATAAAAAACATTATGGGAACTTGTCCTTTCTTGGGAAAGAACATTCTGCTGATGTGAAACACTGATATGGCTTGTTTCATGCACTTTAGGCCTTATTAGCCTTCTGGATCATTTATAAGGTCTTCAATCTGTATCTTCATCCTTTAAACACTAGATTATAGCATTTAATCTTCAATAATGGGCTTTTAATCCCTTTAAACTGTCACTAATACTCTTTTTCGCTTATCTTCTGTCTTGTCTATGGATACACAGGTTTTAATGGCGCCAGAAGGTTTGAAATAGAGTTAATAACTTGATCTTTATTGAAAATCATGTTTAAACCTTCTAAGGTGTCTTCCCTGCAATATTTGGTTCCAAAAAAATGGCATTCTACGCCTTGTATTACCCTGTCTGTGATAGTGAGACACAGAGCGATTTTCGCCATCTGTAACCCTGCAAAAACACAATAAACATGTTATAAAAATCCATGGGAGTGGAGGAGGATGCTGTGGAGGCCCGTGGAGATGGTGGTGCAATGATGGAACTGGTGGATGCAGTGGAAAAACGGCTGAAAATTGTTGTGTAATGGTGAAAAAATGATCTGATGGAGGTTTGGTGCGAGGAGGGTTCTGGACCGTCCGATTAGACTAATAGATGGTGATCAACGATCGAGATTCACCGGTGAAGTTTTTTAGACTAAATTAGGTGGAAGAAATAACCTTTAGTGTTAAACATAAAATTCTAAGGTTTGGGTGAATAGAAAGGAAAAAGGTTAAAATGAAGGAGATCGGGGGCATTTGGTGGTGGGACCGGGAGGGCGAAGGAAGATTGAATGTGGACCATCGGATCATGGAAGAGATCGACGGTGGAGATCTTACGATGAAGTCCTTTGGAAGGTACGATGAATGGGATATGAATGAAGACGCGATAAAATGTGGGTCGTTGATCTAGATCAAATGAACGGTCGGGATTAAACGAAGGATTATATCGGGGAGGAGCGATTTTTAGAGAAAAACTACTGGTTTCGCGCAGCTTTAGAGTGGTTTTGAAATTTTTCCCAAAAAACACGATATGCCTTGCTGCCTGACATGTGTCCTCCCAAAACCACTTTTATCACGTAATTTTGAAACATTAAACCTCGGGTGCAAAAATTACGCGATATTCATTTTTAGCCGTTGGATGAAAGGCGGGGGGATCTGACGGTGGGAATGAGAGTGCGATATGGAAAGATGCATGGGCGATAAGGTGGGAAGAGCCAACGGCGGATTAAATCCTGACCATTGGATCTATAGAATGGAGAGCCAAGATTTGATCGAGGATCGGTGGAACAGTGGAACAGAGAAAGGGGTAGGTGGAGTGCGATGAAATCTGGACCATCAGATTTGGCAGGATTAACAACTAGGATTTAATCGCATCGGAGAAAAGGTGGTGGGCCAAAATTCTGAAGTTTTTGACTTTGCGATTTGCGATTTAGCGCGGACCGTCGGATCAGAGAGGAGATCAATGGCCGAGATTTGATCGGAGGGGGAAATATGGAGGGCACGGGAGTGGAGCGTGATTGAATCTGGGCCATTGGTTCTTGTGGATTCAACGGTCCAGATTAAATTGGCAGAGCGATGATGTTGGGCTCAGGAATGGGTTGCGATGGTGTCGTAGTCGTCAGATCTGTATGGATGGATAGTTGGGATTTAATCGGCGGGGTGAAAATATTGAAATATGAGTTGAGCATGACATGATCCTGACCGTTGGTTCTTGTGGATTCAATGGTCGGGATCTAATCGCAGGATCGACATCGGAGGAGGCGAATAACATGGAGGAGAGAACTTGCGATTGTTGATTGTGCGATGGAGCACAGGTCGTTGGATCCGTGGATGATCGATGATCCAGATTTAGTCGGGATTCGCGCAGGTGGAGGGGTAAAATGATGGATGGGTGCGATGCGCTTTAGCACTAGCCATCAGATCTAGAAAGATCGACAGTGGAGATTGCAGCAGAGGTCGACAGAACAATGCTCATCGCATCGGAAAAATAGAAGAAACAAAGGAAAAGGGTGATAGATAAAACTCTGATTGCGATTGCACGATGGGTCTTAGCACCTGGTCCTGGGCGTGGTTCACATGCGGAAAAGGGGCTAAGGGCTAAGCCGAAAGGGGCTTAAAGCCTCAATGAAAAAAGGGTGTTTTTAGGCCAAAATCAGCATTTTCTAAGGAATTTCTTGGCTTTTGATAAAGGGGAAAAAGGGGGTTTTTAACTTGTAAAATGGATTTTTAGTGGCTTAAAAGGATTTTGGAGGCTTTTTAGAGGGATATGGAGGTTCTAAAGAGGAAAAGGAGGCTTAGTGAAAATAAATGGAAATGAGTGAAAGTGGGCAATTACAGAGGCCTTTTGAAGCATTCTTTTTCACAAAAGAGCAGGGTTCTTCAATGGAAACAGCAATGAAGGTCTTTTAAAGGATAGAAGACACATGGAGGCTTCAAGAATGATAGGTTTTCAAAGGAAATGTATCTCTTGAAGACTCAAAAACATATTTAGCCACCTGTTTGCTTGACAAAAATTTATAGGTGGCTAACAGTGGCTCCACATGGGGATGGCATCTTCTTGAAGGTGTCAAGAACTTCAGAAATAATATTTTGGCAATAGACCAAATGCCTGATCTTTAACCATATTTTTCTTCTTTGATCAGCTGCTACAAACATGATGGATATTAAGTCAACAGAAAATATTCTCCCAAACAATCTACCTACCCATCCTACTATCCTTACATTTTTTCTTCAAGGTGCATTTAGACTTGCAGACCTTCTTCATCATATTTTTTATTAAAAGCAGGAAAACACTAATCTAATTCTACCCTTATTCCTCCATGAGACCAAATTAGACAGTTGGCCTCATAGCTTCTCTACCTACACTAATACCTGCTAGGATTAAACTATCTAGCAGATTTCTTTCTCTACATTCTACAACAGAAATTTAAAAACAGTCAAACCAGGATTAGACTGTCTGGTTTGATGTGGGTCCATGGCATAAAGACAGCTGCACATGAACTGAAATTTGCAGGAAATTGAAACCAAAATTGTGAAGGCTTGAAATTTTGAAACTTTAGAGCATCCTTCTTTTTCTTGTGACTCAGATTTTGAGCTTGTTAGAGTCACTTTTCTTCTTCATTTTAGCTATGGTTTTGAGCTTGTTAGAATTTATTCTTTTTTCTTTCTTCGTTGGTTCAGGTTTTGGGCATATTAGAACCAGCCTTTCCCTTTCTTTGGCTCAGGTTTTGAGCTTGTTTGGGCCATTCTTTTGGAACTTCAGAGGTTCAATTTTTGAGCTTATCTGAACCATTTCTTTCTCTCTTTTTGGTATATTTTTTCTCTCTTTTTTTGGAAACACAACATAGCAATGGTATTTACAATGGAAGTGAACACTTTAAACTGGAACTCAGCAGTAATAATGTTTGAGCATCCTGCCATTGACAGGACCCCAAAATAAATCTATACCATATAATTCTTGCAGAAAAAAGGCATTGGGACCAATGGTGGATTGGATGATGTAAGGACCTTGCCAAAAACTGTCAAATTTTCCATGCTTACCCTTGTCCTCTCTCCTAGAGTCCCACTTAAGTGCCTTGTCTCCAATTTTGAAGTCACAATCCTTTACTCTCTTTTCAAACAACCTTTTGATGTTCTCTTGCACTTTTTGAGCTCTATTTTAGACCTCTTCCCTTGTTTGCTGGAGATGGATAGTTTTATTGATCCTCCTTACCATGCTGTCTTCTTCTGACTATATTTCTTGGACCAATTTTATCACTGGTACCC